>JAXIVJ010009618.1:0-50296 GCA_036785665.1 Chirona hameri | reverse complement strand
ATGCGGTATATTCGTAATATAACGCGCTTTTGCAGGTAAGGCTCCTCGGTGCCTGCTGGCAGCACTCGATGCTCGGTAAATGTTCAGTCTAACAAGCGCTGAAGGTTGAAGGCTCCGGTTGCCGGCGCTCAGCGATGCGCCGGTTATATTGTGCCTAACGCTCCTTTAGGCATGGCTAATCTCGTTTGCCGGCAGCCGTATGCATCGGTAAACCTTCGCTACACTCAATACGCACGCTCCGGTAAAGGCAACTCGGTTGCCCGCAGCGATTGCTCCAGTGTAACTCACGCGCTCCTAGACACGCGCATGCAGGTCATAGGTCTAACGGTTGCCTCGTCAGCCCGATTGCTCGGTATATTTCGCTCCTAACCGCGCGCTCCAGGTTCAACGCAGCTCGGTTGCCTCTCGCAGCGCTGCACTGTATCTTTCGACTCCTAACAGCCTCCTGTAGGTATGGCACGGTAGCGGCAAGCAGACGCACTTTATCTTCGCTACCTAACTCGTCTCACTCCAATGATAAGGCTCCGGTCTGCCGACATAGCAGAGCTCGTCAGTATATTTCCGCTCACTAACGCTGTCTAAGTAGTGCTAAGGCTCGAATGCCGGTCCTCGGCAGCACGATGTCTCATTCGTCCTATTCGTACAGCTACCCTGACTCTCCAGGAAAGGCTCAGGTGCCGCTCAGCGCATGCCTCGGTATATTCTCTCCTACAGCGATCCAGGTACAGGCTGGTTGTCCCGCAGCCGATGCCTCGGTATAATCTCGACTCTCTAGCACGCGCTGCAAGGTCCACGTAATCGGCCATCGGGTTTGGCGGGGGGGCCCAAAGGCCACGCGCATGCCTCCAAGGTATATTCGCAGCTACCTAACGGCCTCTCGCATCCCATTTAAGTGTCACTCGGTACCTCCTCGACCACGCACGATGCTACGGTACTATACGCTACTCAACTGTCTTGTAGGATATGGCTCGGAAGCCGGCAGCTCGATGCTCGGTATATTCGCTCCTAACGCTCTCTTCAGGTATAGGCTCGGTTTGCCCGCAGCGATGCTCGGTATAATCGCTCCTAACGCCTGCAGGTAGGCTCTGTCGGTTGGCGGCAGCGATGCTCTGTATATTCGCTTCCTAACGCTCTGTAGTATGGGCTCGGGTTGCCGGCAGCGATGCTCGGTATATCGCTCCTAACGCTCTGTAGGTAAGGCTCGGTTTCCGCGCAGCAGATGCTCGGTATATTCGCTCCTAACTGCGCTGCAGTAAGGCTCGGTTTGCCGGCAGCGATGCTCGGTATATTCGCGCTCCTAACGCTCTGTAGGTAATGCTCGGTTTCCCGGCAGCGATGCACGTATAATTCGCTCCTAACGCTCTGTAGGTATGGCTCGGTTGCCGCAGCGGATGCTCGGTATATTCGCTCCTAACGCGCTGCAGGTAAGGCTCGGTTGCCCGCAGCGATGCTCGGTATATTCGCTCCTAACGCTCTGTAGGTAAGGCTCGGTTGCCGGCAGCGATGGCTCGGTATATTCGAGCTCGCTCTAACGCTCTGTAGGTTATGGCTCCAATTCGTGCGGTCTGGGCTCTGGCGGCAGATTCGTCAGGACTGAGGAGGGCCAGACTATAGACTGTAGACTGTCTATATACTGTACCGCAATGCGCGCGTGTGCGGCGGGCCGGCATCCGCCGACCAAGAAACGACAGAAGCTCTGACTTGTGTTTAGAACTGAGCTTTCCGCGTCTTGTAATTGTTGCCACACTTACCATGTGCCACGTTGAACTGGTGTGGTTGTCTTGTTCCATTACAATCCCAAGATGGTTATACGGGATTGCTGCTATCATGGCCTTGAATCGTGCCGTGCTTACGAAATACGTGCCGACTGCCGTTCGTAACGTTTTGTGTTTGTTAGTTTGTTAGTTTGTTAGTTTGTTAGTTTGTTAGTTTGTTAGTTTGTTAGTTTGTTAGTTTGTTAGTTTGTTTGTTTGTTTGTTTGTTTGTTTGTTTGTTTGTTTGTTTGTTTGTTTGTTTGTTTGTTTGTTTGTTTGTTTGTTTGTTTGTTTGTTTGTTTGTTTGTTTGTTTGTTTGTTTGTTTGTTTGTTTGTTTGTTTGTTTGTTTGTTTGTTTGTTTGTTTGTTTGTTTGTTTGTTTGTTTGTTTGTTTGTGTGTTTGTATGTTTGTTTGTTTGTCTGTTTGTTTGTTTGTTTGTTTGTTTGTTTGTTTGTTTGTTTGTTTGTGATATTGTATTCATAATACACATAATAATGCAGACATTACAATCAAGCAGTTGTGTGTTGTGTTGTGTTGTCTGTATCCGTGTGAGTTAACGTATGATTGTGCGTGCATTTGTTCCCACTTAGGCATCAGCTGTTACATCAGAGTCACCCCAGTGTTCAAAGGGCATGGCAGCGATCCGTCTCAAACTGATAACTATAGGGATATATCTGTCCTCACTATGCTCTGCAAGGCGTTTGAGATGATGGTGGTGCAGAGATTGTACCCGAAGATGGCTGAAGCTAACATTCCATCGGAACTCCAGTTTGCCTATCAGAAAATCAGAGGCACACTACAAGCTAACTTCGTCTTACAAGAAGTAATATCCGCCAACAGACATAGGGAAAACAACATATGTCGCGTTTCTTGACGTGCGAAAATGCTTCAACTCTATCTGGCACAACGGACTAATATACAAACTCATATGTGCAAACATACCGCCAAGACTCGTCGTCATACTTCGTAACCTGTACCAAGAATTGTACGTGAAGGTCAAGGTGGGAGAAGCGGTCTCTACTGACGGCCGCATAGAACAGGGACTAAAGCAGGGTGGCGTGTTGTCCTCCAGCATGCTGGTAATGTACATGGAAGACAAAATACGCATGTTACTAGAAGCTGGCAAAGGGGCTACCATAGGATGCAAACAAGTTCCAGTCATCGCTTACGCTGATGATGAAGTGCTTATCAGTACTGACCCATACGAACTCCAAGAAATGCTAGATATCGCATACAGGCATAGCTGCATGTGGCGGTATAGGTATAACGCAACAAAGAGTAAAGTAATGATCTTTGGCAAGGCAGAACCTTACAACTGGAGGCTCGGCACCAAAACAATCGAGAAGACAGATGAATACACTCATCTAGGTATTATCATGACAACAAGGAATCCAGCAAGAAGAAGAATAGAAGAAGGCATGAAGAAAGCAAGAAGGGCGTTCTTTGCCAAATGCAAGAATGGACTTGACCTAAAAAGAGATAGCCCCATAACCCACTACACTACGTGGAAGATATATGCCGAACCAATTCTGATATATAGTTTAGCGGTCACGTCCCTATCAGCAGCTGAAATTGCTTACTTGGAAGGAATGTTGGTGCGTCTTTACCGACTCATCCAAGGACTACCTGCTAAAACACAGAAGATGTAACTTGTATAATGCTAGGTGCACCAACATGTTCTATTCTCTTGATAAAGATAGCCCTACAGTTTATAGGTTTCCTGCTGAAAGCTGCCAAGGAGCATACGCTAACCAGATACGTAATCATTCATGGAGCCGTCAACACTGACCGGACCAGTAGTCTTGTGCGTCATTGGGAGGAATTGCTCAAAGCACTTGACTTGCCAAGTCTAACTGTTTTAGTTGAACAGGGAACAGGAGAACTACAAAGATATTGGAACAAGATAGTTCGCATGGCCGTGAATCACTTCATGAGCAAGGAAATCAAGACAACTATAGAGCATATGTCAAGCCTAAGATGGCTGGCAATGTTGCCGCAAAATAACAAGTATGAAGCACCAAGTGCATTCTGGCCATCTAGCAAATGCAGCACAATTGTCAGACAAGCCACACTAACAAAAATAATTTTACTAACAGGACACTCATGGGTGTCCACGGGAATGGTCAGGAGACACATAAATCAAAATAGCACCTGTCCACTTTGTCTCGATGGTATTGAAACATTAGAACTTGAACTTGAATGGTCGACTCCATCTTGCAGATACATGATCATTTATGATCGTCTTGTTTCAGTTGAATGCATAGGCTCTTCAAGCCTATTTTATGTGACAGATATGCTGTTTTTATCGATGATTTCCCTCTGTATGCGGGCCTTGTAGATATGATGGATGATAAGGCTCTGCTCCCTATCAGCAGCGATTATGCATTCTACCGCTGGGAGTTTTCTCTCTAACTTGGTGTGGTACCTCCTTTGGGCCTCTTCTCTATCATCTTTGAGTTGCATACATTCAAAGAGCATATGCTCTAATGTTTCAATACCATCGAGACAAAGTGGACAGGTGCTATTTTGATTTATGTGTCTCCTGACCATTCCTGTGGACACCCATGAGTGTCCTGTTAGTAAAATTATTTTTGTTAGTGTGGCTTGTCTGACAATTGTGCTGTATTTGCTAGATGGCCAGAATACACTTGGTGCTTCATACTTGTTATTTTGCGGCAACATTGCCAGCCATCTTAGGCTTGACATATGCTCTATAGTACTCTTGATTTCCTTGCTCATGAAGTGATTCACGGCCATGCGAACTATCTTGTTCCAAGATCTTTGTAATTCTCCTGTTCCCTGTTCAACTAAAACAGATAGACTTGGCAAGTCAAGTGCTTCGAGCAATTCCTCCCAATGACGCACAAGACTACTGGTCCGGTCAGTGTTGACGGCTCCATGAATGATTACGTATCTGGTTAGCGTATGCTCCTTGGCAGCTTTCAGCAGGAAACCTATAAACTGTAGGGCTATCTTTATCAAGGCCCAATTAGAGCATATGCTCTTTGAATGTATGCAACTCAAAGATGATAGAGAAGAGGCCCAAAGGAGGTACCACACCAAGTTAGAGAGAAAACTCCCAGCAGTAGAATGCATCATCGCTGCTGATAGGGAGCAGAGCCTTATCATCCATCATATCTACAAGGCCCGCATACAGAGGGAAATCATCGAAGAAAAAAACAGCATATCTGTCACATAAAATAGGCTTGAAGAGCTTATGCATTCAACTGAAACAAGACGATCATAAATGATCATGTATCTGCAAGATGGAGTCGACCATTCAAGTAAAAAAAAGAGTTACTTGTTTGTCTCATGGTCTGTCTGCTGATTTGCCCGGTGTAACGGTGAGTATATGAGTTGTTTTTGTGCGTTTACAGACGTTTGTCAACGTGGTCGATATCCAGGTGGAGGAACCGACGGGAGGAGCCGACCGGACCAAAGGCATCACGTTTGAGGTACGTTGGCGCTGCTTTTCAATACTGCTACGATACTTACCAACACTCAACTGCCGTCACTTTGAATTAAACTTTGTCGACTCTTTGCTGGAGCTTAGACTAACCTTATTAGCTTGACGTGAGCCCCAGCCGGTCACGGGTCGCGTCTGACGGCTCCCGCGGGCCGGTGGGTCGGCCACAGGTGGTCGGCGAGGGCACACTGCCGCTGCTGGACGTGCTGGAGCCCTCGGAGGTGACGCGCCAGCAGGAGCCGCTGTTGCACTTCCTCTCCACCCGGCTGGGGGACAGCGCCGTCGGCACCGTCCGGCTGCGAAACGCCGGACTCGTCCAGTGCATGGTGAGCCGACACCGACAGTGCAGACACTAACAGACAACTGTTACAGTGCAGGCACTAACAGACAACTGTTACAGTGCAGACACTAACTGGTAGTGTCCGTACTAGTGCAGACACTAACAGACAACTGTTAGTGTCCGTGCTTAAGTCTAGTGCAGACACGAACGTATGGTGGGCAAATTCTGAATAGAATGGCCGATGTAGGCTTTGTGGCAACTGTTAGTGTCCGTGCTTAAGTCTAGTGCAGACACGAACGTATGGTGGGTAAATTCTGAATAGAATGGCCGATGTAGGCTTTGTGGCAACTGTTAGTGTCCGTGCTTAAGTCTAGTGCAGACACGAACGTATGGTGGGTAAATTCTGAATAGAATGGCCGATGTAGGCTTTGTGGCAACTGTTAGTGTCCGTGCTTAAGTCTAGTGCAGACACGAACGTATGGTGGGTAAATTCTGAATAGAATGGCCGATGTAGGCTTTGTGGCAGCGTCTGTGTAGGTGTGTTTTGGAGTACTCCGGTAATCAGGACATCAGCGCTGCGGGGCATTGCTGGAATGCGTTAAAGTGAGCTAGTTAGTGTGCGGTAAAGGGCATTGAATGGTTCATGAATGCCATGTTTAGCGTGTTTAACTCGTGTTTAACTTGAATGCATCTTTTGATCGCCACCAAGCCCGTCTGCGGACAAAACTGAAGCCGGTCTCTGATCACGTCTGTACGGACTGTTCAGGTGGACTTGCTGATGCCGGAAGGTTTGAACCTGTTCACCCATCTCTGGACCTGTACATCTGACATGATCACGTCTGTACGGACTGTTCAGGTGGACCTGCTGCTGCCGGAGGGCCGGGCCCTGTTCATCCATCTCTGACCTGTTCATCTGACATTTTCACCTGCCCGATGTTCAGGTGGACCTGTTGCTGCCGGAGGGCCGGGACCTGTTCACCGTGGTGCCGGATGAGCAGACGCTCCAGTACACCGTCAAGGGAGAGGAGGGCGGCATGATCAGTGAGTCGCCGCCGCCGCCGCCGCCGCCGCCGCCGCCGCCGCCGCCGCTGGAGAACTGGCCGGTCCGCGGGAAAAAGACGGCTGAATGTCCAACTGTTGCTGAATCTGATTATGTTGAAATGCGTTTAGAGACATCGTCGTCATATGCTCGACTAATTTTACTTCAGTTACTTATTGCGTACTCAGGTTCACTTCGCGTGCGATCGAGTAGCACATCTCGCACTTGTATTGTGCTTAACTGTGCACGCCATGTGGCTCTGATGTGTTAACTTTGTCGACGATCACCGTGCCAGTACTTCTTTCTCGGCCAGTCTCACTGACCCGAGCGTGACTGTCACGCGACCTGACCCGACCGTGAGTCACGAGACCTGACCCGAGCGTGACTGTCACGCGATCTGACCCGAGCGTGACTGTCACGCTACCTGACCCGAGCGTGAGTCACGCAACCTGACCCGAGCGTGACTGTCACGCGACCTGACCTGAGCGTGACTGTCACGCGACCTGACCCGAGCGTGACTGTCACGCGACATGACCCGAGCGTGAGTCATGAGACCTGACCCGAGCGTGAGTCACGCGACCTGACCTGAGCGTGACTGTCACGCGACCTGACCCGAGCGTGACTGTCACGCGACCTGACCCGAGCGTGACTGTCACGCGACCTGACCCGAATGTGACTGTCACGCAACCTGACCCGAGCGTGACTTTCACGCGACCTGACCCGAGCGTGACTGTCACGCGACCTGACCCGAGCGTGACTGTCACGCTACCTGACCCGAGCGTGATTCACGAGACCTGACCCGAGCGTGACTGTCACGCGACCTGACCCGAGCGTGACTGTCACGCGACCTGACCCGAGCGTGAGTTACGCGACCTGACCCGAGCGTGAGTCACGAGACCTGACCTGAGCGTGACTGTCACGCGACCTGACCCGAGCGTGAGTCACGAGACCTGACCCGAGCGTGAGTCACGAAACCTGACCCGAGCGTGACTGTCACGCGACCTGACCCGATCGTGACTGTCACGCGACCTGACCCGAGCGTGACTGTCACGCGACCTGACCCGAGCGTGACTGTCACGCTACCTGACCCGAGCGTGAGTCACGAGACCTGACCCGAGCGTGACTGTCACGCGACCTGACCCCAGCGTGACTGTCATGCGACCTGACCCGAACGTGAGTCACGCGACCTGACCTGAGCGTGAGTCACAAGATCTGACCTGAGCGTGACTGTCACGCGACCTGACCCGAGCGTGACTGTCACGTGACCTGACCCGGCCCCGTGTCCCTTCTCCGTCAGGCTCTAACGAGTACGTGCTGGGCACACTGTGTCTGCCAGCCGGCGGTGAGGCTGTGTTGAGTGTCACGTTCACCCCGCGGGAGGTGGGCCGGTGGTCCGGCCTGCTCCTGCTCAGCGTCAACTACAACGCCTTCCAGCGGCAGGCCGTCCGACTTGACGGTGCGTAATTACAGGAGGGGGCACGCAGTGACTCAGAACAGCTGGTGCATTGTCGTGGTCTGGACATTGTCTCCAAGATAGAGGGAGCGAGGATTGGCTGTGTTTATCATGGTGTGGGAGCTTGAAATCTGTTATCGCCGTGGTTTAGTTGTGGCGTGCCTGATTGCGTTTCACTTTGCAGATGAGTGAGTGTTCGATTATGACAACTAACATCGAGTGCCGACGCGTGCCCCCCCCCCCCCCCCCCGACCGTGTCTGATTAGAATAGCCCGTGGAATGGAGCCTTTTTGTCACTGATGAAGGTCAGAGGACGGAGATAATCGTTTCGAGTCATCTTCGCGCGGGAAGCGCCTGCCGCCATCCCATCAGCAGCAGGCGTACCTAGGATCGCCGTGTCTATTCTGCCTCTGCTGTCTCTCGGCAGGCCACGGCTATAGCGCCGGGGTGCTGGTGCGGGGTCTGGCCGTGTCTCACTACGTACCGCCGCCTCCGCCGCCGCCTCCTCCTAAGAGCCAGAAGGAGGAGCCGCCGCCCGTCACCGTCATCAGCATGGACATGCCGCAGGTATGTAGGTACTGCTGCTCGGTGAGGATCATCAGTATGGACATGCCGCAGGTATGTAGGTACTGCTGCTCGGTGAGGATCATCAGTATGGACATGCCGCAGGTATGTAGGTACTGCTGCTCGGTGAGGATCATCAGTATGGACATGCCGCAGGTATGTAGGTACTGCTGCTCGGTGAGGATCATCAGTATGGACATGCCGCAGGTATGTAGGTACTGCTGCTCGGTGAGGATCATCAGTATGGACATGCCGCAGGTATGTAGGTACTGCTGCTCGGTGAGGATCATCAGCATGGACATGCCGCAGGTATGTAGGTACTGCTGCTCGGTGAGGATCATCAGTATGGACATGCCGCAGGTATGTAGGTACTGCTGCTCGGTGAGGATCATCAGCATGGACATGCCGCAGGTATGTAGGTACTGCTGCTCGGTGAGGATCATCAGTATGGACATGCCGCAGGTATGTAGGTACTGCTGCTCGGTGAGGATCATCAGCATGGACATGCCGCAGGTATGTAGGTACTGCTGCTCGGTGAGGATCATCAGTATGGACATGCCGCAGGTATGTAGGTACTGCTGCTCGGTGAGGATCATCAGCATGGACATGCCGCAGGTATGTAGGTACTGCTGCTCGGTGAGGATCATCAGTATGGACATGCCGCAGGTATGTAGGTACTGCTGCTCGGTGAGGATCATCAGTATGGACATGCCGCAGGTATGTAGGTACTGCTGCTCGGTGAGGATCAGTATGGACATGCCGCAGGTATGTAGGTACTGCTGCTCGGTGAGGATCATCAGTATGGACATGCCGCAGGTATGTAGGTACTGCTGCTCGGTGAGGAGGATCAGTATGGACATGCCGCAGGTATGTAGGTACTGCTGCTCGGTGAGGATCATCAGCATGGACATGCCGCAGGTATGTAGGTACTGCTGCTCGGTGAGGATCATCAGTATGGACATGCCGCAGGTATGTAGGTACTGCTGCTCGGTGAGGATCATCAGTATGGACATGCCGCAGGTATGTAGGTACTGCTGCTCGGTGAGGAGGATCAGTATGGACATGCCGCAGGTATGTAGGTACTGCTGCTCGGTGAGGATCATCAGCATGGACATGCCGCAGGTATGTAGGTACTGCTGCTCGGTGAGGATCATCAGTATGGACATGCCGCAGGTATGTGGGTACTGCTGCTCGGTGAGGATCATCAGTATGGACATGCCGCAGGTATGTAGGTACTGCTGCTCGGTGAGGATCATCAGTATGGACATGCCGCAGGTATGTAGGTACTGCTGCTCGGTGAGGATCATCAGTATGAACATGCCGCAGGTATGAAGGTACTGCTGCTCGGTGAGGATCATCAGTATGGACATGCCGCAGGTATGTAGGTACTGCTGCTCGGTGAGGATCATCAGTATGGACATGCCGCAGGTATGTAGGTACTGCTGCTCGGTGAGGATCATCAGTATGGACATGCCGCAGGTATGTAGGTACTGCTGCTCGGTGAGGATCATCAGCATGGACATGCCGCAGGTATGTAGGTACTGCTGCTCGGTGAGGATCATCAGTATGGACATGCCGCAGGTATGTAGGTACTGCTGCTCGGTGAGGATCAGTATGGACATGCCGCAGGTATGTAGGTACTGCTGCTCGGTGAGGATCATCAGTATGGACATGCCGCAGGTATGTAGGTACTGCTGCTCGGTGAGGATCATCAGCATGGACATGCCGCAGGTATGTAGGTACTGCTGCTTGGTGAGGATCAGTATGGACATGCCGCAGGTATGTAGGTACTGCTGCTCGGTGAGGATCATCAGTATGGACATGCCGCAGGTATGTGGGTACTGCTGCTCGGTGAGGATCATCAGTATGGACATGCCGCAGGTATGTAGGTACTGCTGCTCGGTGAGGATCAGTATGGACATGCCGCAGGTATGTAGGTACTGCTGCTCGGTGAGGATCATCAGTATGAACATGCCGCAGGTATGTAGGTACTGCTGCTCGGTGAGGATCATCAGTATGGACATGCCGCAGGTATGTAGGTACTGCTGCTCGGTGAGGATCATCAGTATGGACATGCCGCAGGTATGAAGGTACTGCTGCTCGGTGAGGATCATCAGTATGGACATGCCGCAGGTATGTAGGTACTGCTGCTCGGTGAGGATCATCAGTATGGACATGCCGCAGGTATGTAGGTACTGCTGCTCGGTGAGGATCATCAGTATGGACATGCCGCAGGTATGTAGGTACTGCTGCTCGGTGAGGATCATCAGCATGGACATGCCGCAGGTATGTAGGTACTGCTGCTCGGTGAGGATCATCAGTATGGACATGCCGCAGGTATGTAGGTACTGCTGCTCGGTGAGGATCATCAGTATGGACATGCCGCAGGTATGTAGGTACTGCTGCTCGGTGAGGATCATCAGTATGGACATGCCGCAGGTATGTAGGTACTGCTGCTCGGTGAGGATCATCAGTATGGACATGCCGCAGGTATGTAGGTACTGCTGCTCGGTGAGGATCATCAGCATGGACATGCCGCAGGTATGTAGGTACTGCTGCTCGGTGAGGATCATCAGTATGGACATGCCGCAGGTATGTAGGTACTGCTGCTCGGTGAGGATCATCAGTATGGACATGCCGCAGGTATGTAGGTACTGCTGCTCGGTGAGGATCATCAGTATGGACATGCCGCAGGTATGTAGGTACTGCTGCTCGGTGAGGATCATCAGTATGGACATGCCGCAGGTATGTAGGTACTGCTGCTCGGTGAGGATCATCAGTATGAACATGCCGCAGGTATGTAGGTACTGCTGCTCGGTGAGGATCATCAGTATGGACATGCCGCAGGTATGTAGGTACTGCTGCTTGGTGAGGATCATCAGTATGGACATGCCGCAGGTATGTAGGTACTGCTGCTCGGTGAGGATCATCAGTATGGACATGCCGCAGGTATGTAGGTACTGCTGCTCGGTGAGGATCATCAGTATGGACATGCCGCAGGTATGTAGGTACCGCTGCTCGGTGAGGATCATCAGTATGGACATGCCGCAGGTATGTAGGTACTGCTGCTCGGTGAGAATCATCAGTATGGACATGCCGCAGGTATGTAGGTACTGCTGCTCGGTGAGGATCATCAGTATGGACATGCCGCAGGTATGTAGGTACTGCTGCTCGGTGAGGATCATCAGTATGGACATGCCGCAGGTATGTAGGTACTGCTGCTCGGTGAGGATCATCAGTATGGACATGCCGCAGGTATGTAGGTACTGCTGCTCGGTGAGGATCATCAGTATGGACATGCCGCAGGTATGTAGGTACTGCTGCTCGGTGAGGATCATCAGTATGGACATGCCGCAGGTATGTAGGTACTGCTGCTTGGTGAGAATCATCAGTATGGACATGCCGCAGGTATGTAGGTACTGCTGCTTGGTGAGAATCATCAGTATGGACATGCCGCAGGTATGTAGGTACTGGCCCCACCATTTGAATAGGAAACTCCACCCGTGCGTGCAATACTGGCATGATGTAACCGTGGTGGTATGCGATGCACTGACAGTGTATTGCTACGATCGCTTTCAGTTCAGCACGCCATCGCTTCGCACATATCGTCTCCTGCTCGCCATCTGACTCACTGAAGTCCCGTCTTCTTTCAGCTTCAGTACGCACTGGAGTTTGTCTCGTGCTATATCGGCGCCACGTACAAGCGTCAGTTCCGCATGGAGAACTGCTCCGATACGGTGTCCGATAAGCGCCCTGTCGGTACAGGTGAGGTTCAACAGGTTAGGGTACTGTCCGATACCTGTCGGACAGGTGAGGTTCACAGGTCTAGGGTGTCCGATAGCCTGTCGGTACAGGTGAAGTTCACAGGTTAGGGTGTCCGATACCTGTCGGTACAGGTGAGGTTCACAGGTTAGGGTGTCCGATACCTTGTCGGTACAGGTGAGGTTCACAGGTTAGGGTGTCCGATACCTGTCGGTAAGGTGAGGTTCACAGGTTAGGGTGTCCGATAGCGCCCTGTCGGTACAGGTGAGGTTCACAGGTTAGGGTGTCCGATACCTGTCGGTACAGGTGAGGTTAACAGGTCTAGGGTGTCCGATACCTGTCGGTACAGGTGAGATTCACAGGTTTAGGGTGTCCGATACCTGTCGGTACAGGTGAGGTTCACAGGTTAGAGTGTCCGATAGCGCCCTGTCGGTACAAGGAGGTTCACAGGTCTAGGGTGTCCGATACCTGTCGGGTACAGGTGAGGTTCACAGTCTAGATGTGTCCGATAGCGCCCTGTCGGTACAGGTGAGGTTCACGAGGTTAGGATACTGTCCGATACCTGTCGGTACAGGTGAGGGTTCACAGGTCTAGGGTGTCCGATACCTGTCGGTACAGGTGAGGTTCACAGGTTAGGGTGTCCGATAGCGCCCTGTCCGGTACAGGTGAGGTTCACAGGTTAGGGTGTCCGATACCTGTCGGTACAGGTGAGGTTCACAGGTCTAGGGTGTCCGATAGCGCCCTGTCGGTACAGGTGAGGTCACAGGTTAGGGTACTGTCCGATACCTGTCGGTACAGGTGAGGTTCACAGGTTAGGGTGTCCGATACCTGTCGGTACAGGTGAGGTTCACAGGTTAGGGTGTCCGATACCTGTCGGTACAGGTGAGGTTCATAGGTTAGGGTGTCCGATAGCGCCCTGTCGGTACAGGTGAGGTTCACAGGTTAGGGTCTCCGATACCTGTCGGTACAGGTGAGGTTCACAGGTTAGGGGTGTCCGATACCTGTCGGTACAGGTGAGGTTCACAGGTTAGGGTGTTCCGATAGCGCCCTGTCGGTACAGGTGAGGTTCACAGGTTAGGGTGTCCGATACCTTGTCGGTACAGGTGAGGTTCACAGGTTAGGGTGTGTCCGATACCTGTCGGTACAGGTGAGGTTCACAGGTTAGGGTGTCCGATACCTGTCGGTACAGGTGAGGTTCACAGGTTAGGGTGTCCGATAGCGCCCTGCCGGTACAGGTGAGGTTCACAGGTTAGGGTGTCCGATAGCGCCCCTGTCGGTACAGGTGAGGTTCACAGGTTAGGGTGTCCGATACCTGTCGGTACAGGTGAGGTTCACAGGTTAGGGTGTCCGATAGCGCCTTGTCGGTACAGGTGAGGTTCACAGGTTAGGGTGTCCGATAGCGCCCAGTCGGTACAGGTGAGGTTCACAGGTTAGGGTACTGTCCGATACCTGTCGGTACAGGTGAGGTTCACAGGTTAGGGTGTCCGATACCTGTCGGTACAGGTGAGGTTCACAGGTTAGAGTGTCCAATAGCGCCCTGTCGGTACAGGTGAGGTTCACAGGTTAGGGTAACTGTCCGATACCTGTCGGTACAGGTGAGGTTCACAGGTTAGGGTGTCCGATACCTGTCGGTACAGGTGAGGTTCACAGGTTAGGGTGTCCGATACCTGTCGGTACAGGTGAGGTTCACAGGTTAGGGTGTCCGATACCTGTCGGTACAGGTGAGGTTCACAGGTTAGGGTGTCCGATACCTGTCGGTACAGGTGAGGTTCACAGGTTAGGGTGTCCGATACCTGCCGGTACAGGTGAGGTTCACAGGTTAGGGTGTCCGATAGCGCCCTGTCGGTACAGGTGAGGTTCACAGGTTAGGGTACTGTCCGATACCTGTCGGTACAGGTGAGGTTCACAGGTTAGGGTACTGTCCGATACCTGTCGGTACAGGTGAGGTTCACAGGTTAGGGTACTGTCCGATACCTGTCGGTACAGGTGAGGTTCACAGGTTTAGAGTGTCCGATAGCGCCCTGTCGGTACAGGTGAGGTTCACAGGTTAGGGTACTGTCCGATACTGTCGGTACAGGTAAGGTTCACAGGTTAGAGTGTCCGATAGCGCCCTGTCGGTACAGGTGAGTGTTCACAGGTTAGGGTGTCCGATAGCGCGCTGTCGGTACAAGTGAGGTTCACAGGTTAGGGTGTCCGATACCTGTCGGTACAGGTGAGGTTCACAGGTTAGAGGTGTCCGATAGCGCCCTGTCGGTACAGGTGAGGTTCACAGGTTAGGGTGTCCGATACCTGTCGGTACAGGTGAGGTTCACAGGTTAGGGTGTCCGATACCTGTCGGTACAAGTGAGGTTCACAGGTCTAGGGTGTCCGATACCTGTCAGTACAGGGTGAGGTTCACAGGTTAGGGTGTCCGATACCTGTCCGGTACAGGTGAGGTTCACAGGTTAGGGTGTCCGATACCTGTCGGTACAGGTGAGGTTCACAGGTTAGGGTGTCCCGATAGCGCCCTGTCGGTACAGGTGAGGTTCACAGGTTAGGGTACTGTCCGATACCTGTCGTGTCGGTACAGGTGAAGTTCACAGGTTAGGGTGTCCGATAGCGCCCTGCCGGTACAGGTGAGGTTCACCGGTTAGGGTACTGTCCGATACCTGTCGGTACAGGTGAGGTTCACAGGTTAGGGTGTCCGATACCTGTCGGTACAGGTGAGGTTCACAGGTTAGGGTGTCCGATACCTGTCGGTACAGGTGAGGTTCACAGGTTAGGGTGTCCGATACCTGTCGGTACAGGTGAGGTTCACAGGTTAGGGTACTGTCCGATACCTGTCGGTACAGGTGAGGTTCACAGGTTAGGGTGTCCGATAGCGCCCTGTCGGTACAGGTGAGGTTCACAGGTTAGGGTACTGTCCGATACCTGTCGGTACAGGTGAAGTTCACAGGTTAGAGTGTCCGATAGCGCCCTGCCGGTACAGGTGAGGTTCACAGGTTAGGGTACTCTCCGATACCTGTCGGTACAGGTGAGGTTCACAGGTTAGGGTGTCCGATACCTGTCGGTACAGGTGAGGTTCACAGGTTAGGGTGTCCGATAGCTGTCGGTACAGGTGAGGTTCACAGGTTAGGGTGTCCGATACCTGTCGGTACAGGTGAGGTTCACAGGTTAGGGTGTCCGATACCTGTCGGTACAGGTGAGGTTCACAGGTTAGAGTGTCCGATAGCGCCCTGTCGGTACAGGTGAGGTTCACAGGTTAGGGTGTCCGATAGCGCGCTGTCGGTACAAGTGAGGTTCACAGGTTAGGGTGTCCGATATCGCCCTGTCGGTACAGGTGAGGTTCACAGGTTAGAGTGTCCGATACCTGTCGGTACAGGTGAGGTTCACAGGTTAGGGTGTCCGATACCTGTCGGTACAGGTGAGGTTCACAGGTTAGGGTGTCCGATACCTGTCGGTACAGGTGAGGTTCACAGGTTAGGGTGTCCGATAGCGCCCTGTCGGTACAGGTGAGGTTCACAGGTTAGGGTGTCCGATAGCGCCCTGTCGGTACAGGTGAGGTTCACAGGTTAGGGTGTCCGATACCTGTCGGTACAGGTGAGGTTCACAGGTTAGGGTGTCCGATACCTGTCGGTACAGGTGAGGTTCACAGGTTAGGGTGTCCGATACCTGTCGGTACAGGTGAGGTTCACAGGTTAGGGTGTCCGATACCTGTCGGTACATGTGAGGTTCACAGGTTAGGGTGTCCGATACCTGTCGGTACAGGTGAGGTTCACAGGTGAGGGTGTCCGATACCTGTCGGTACAGGTGAGGTTCACAGGTTAGGGTGTCCGATAGCGCCCTGTCGGTACAGGTGAGGTTCACAGGTTAGGGTGTCCGATACCTGTCGGTACAGGTGAGGTTCACAGGTTAGGGTGTCCGATACCTGTCGGTACAGGTGAGGTTCACAGGTTAGGGTGTCCGATAGCGCCCTGTCGGTACAGGTGAAGTTCACAGGTTAGGGTGTCCGATACCTGTCGGTGCAGGTGAGGTTCACAGGTTAGAGTGTCCGATAGTGCCCTGTCGGTACAGGTGAGGTTCACAGGTTAGGGTGTCCGATAGCGCCCTGTCGGTACAGGTGAGGTTCACAGGTTAGGGTGTCCGATACCTGTCGGTACAGGGGAGGTTCACAGGTTAGGGTGTCCGATAGCGCCCTGTCGGTACAGGTGAGGTTCACAGGTTAGGGTGTCCGATAGCGCCCTGTCGGTACAGGTGAGGTTCACAGGTTAGAGTGTCCGATACCTGCCGGTACAGGTGAGGTTCACAGGTTAGGGTGTCCGATACCTGTCGGTACAGGTGAGGTTCACAGGTTAGGGTGTCCGATACCTGTCGGTACAGGTGAGGTTCACAGGTTAGGGTGTCCGATACCTGTCGGTACAGGTGAGGTTCACATTGTAGGGTGTCCGATACCTGTCGGTACAGGTGAGGTTCACAGGTTAGGGTGTCCGATACCTGTCGGTACAGGTGAGGTTCACAGGTTAGGGTGTCCGATACCTGTCGGTGCAGGTGAGGTTCACAGGTTAGAGTGTCCGATACCGCCCTGTCGGTACAGGTGAGGTTCACAGGTTAGGGTGTCCGATACCTGTCGGTACAGGTGAGGTTCACAGGTTAGGGTGTCCGATAGCGCCCTGTCGGTACAGGTGAGGTTTACAGGTTAGGGTGTCCGATACCTGTCGGTACAGGTGAGGTTAACAGGTTAGGGTGTCCGATACCTGTCGGTACAGGTGAGATTCACAGGTTAGGGTGTCCGATACCTGTCGGTACAGGTGAGGTTCACAGGTTAGAGTGTCCGATAGCGCCCTGTCGGTACAAGTGAGGTTCACAGGTTAGGGTGTCCGATACCTGTCGGTACAGGTGAGGTTCACAGGTTAGAGTGTCCGATAGCGCCCTGTCGGTACAGGTGAGGTTCACAGGTTAGGGTACTGTCCGATACCTGTCGGTACAGGTGAGGTTCACAGGTTAGGGTGTCCGATACCTGTCGGTACAGGTGAGGTTCACAGGTTAGGGTGTCCGATAGCGCCCTGTCGGTACAGGTGAGGTTCACAGGTTAGGGTGTCCGATACCTGTCGGTACAGGTGAGGTTCACAGGTTAGGGTGTCCGATAGCGCCCTGTCGGTACAGGTGAGGTTCACAGGTTAGGGTACTGTCCGATACCTGTCGGTACAGGTGAGGTTCACAGGTTAGGGTGTCCGATACCTGTCGGTACAGGTGAGGTTCACAGGTTAGGGTGTCCGATACCTGTCGGTACAGGTGAGGTTCACAGGTTAGAGTGTCCGATAGCGCCCTGTCGGTACAGGTGAGGTTCACAGGTTAGGGTGTCCGATACCTGTCGGTACAGGTGAGGTTCACAGGTTAGGGTGTCCGATACCTGTCGGTACAAGTGAGGTTCACAGGTTAGGGTGTCCGATACCTGTCAGTACAGGTGAGGTTCACAGGTTAGGGTGTCCGATACCTGTCGGTACAGGTGAGGTTCACAGGTTAGGGTGTCCGATACCTGTCGGTACAGGTGAGGTTCACAGGTTAGGGTGTCCGATAGCGCCCTGTCGGTACAGGTGAGGTTCACAGGTTAGGGTACTGTCCGATACCTGTCGGTACAGGTGAAGTTCACAGGTTAGGGTGTCCGATAGCGCCCTGCCGGTACAGGTGAGGTTCACCGGTTAGGGTACTGTCCGATACCTGTCGGTACAGGTGAGGTTCACAGGTTAGGGTGTCCGATACCTGTCGGTACAGGTGAGGTTCACAGGTTAGGGTGTCCGATACCTGTCGGTACAGGTGAGGTTCACAGGTTAGGGTGTCCGATACCTGTCGGTACAGGTGAGGTTCACATGTTAGGGTACTGTCCGATACCTGTCGGTACAGGTGAGGTTCACAGGTTAGGGTGTCCGATAGCGCCCTGTCGGTACAGGTGAGGTTCACAGGTTAGGGTACTGTCCGATACCTGTCGGTACAGGTGAAGTTTACAGGTTAGAGTGTCCGATAGCGCCCTGCCGGTACAGGTGAGGTTCACAGGTTAGGGTACTGTCCGATACCTGTCGGTACAGGTGAGGTTCACAGGTTAGGGTGTCCGATACCTGTCGGTACAGGTGAGGTTCACAGGTTAGGGTGTCCGATAGCTGTCGGTACAGGTGAGGTTCACAGGTTAGGGTGTCCGATACCTGTCGGTACAGGTGAGGTTCACAGGTTAGGGTGTCCGATACCTGTCGGTACAGGTGAGGTTCACAGGTTAGAGTGTCCGATAGCGCCCTGTCGGTACAGGTGAGGTTCACAGGTTAGGGTGTCCGATAGCGCGCTGTCGGTACAAGTGAGGTTCACAGGTTAGGGTGTCCGATATCGCCCTGTCGGTACAGGTGAGGTTCACAGGTTAGAGTGTCCGATACCTGTCGGTACAGGTGAGGTTCACAGGTTAGGGTGTCCGATACCTGTCGGTACAGGTGAGGTTCACAGGTTAGGGTGTCCGATACCTGTCGGTACAGGTGAGGTTCACAGGTTAGGGTGTCCGATAGCGCCCTGTCGGTACAGGTGAGGTTCACAGGTTAGGGTGTCCGATAGCGCCCTGTCGGTACAGGTGAGGTTCACAGGTTGGGGTGTCCGATACCTGTCGGTACAGGTGAGGTTCACAGGTTAGGGTGTCCGATACCTGTCGGTACAGGTGAGGTTCACAGGTTAGGGTGTCCGATACCTGTCGGTACAGGTGAGGTTCACAGGTTAGGGTGTCCGATGCCTGTCGGTACAGGTGAGGTTCACAGGTTAGGGTGTCCGATACCTGTCGGTACAGGTGAGGTTCACAGGTGAGGGTGTCCGATACCTGTCGGTACAGGTGAGGTTCACAGGTTAGGTTGTCCGATAGCGCCCTGTCGGTACAGGTGAGGTTCACAGGTTAGGGTGTCCGATACCTGTCGGTACAGGTGAGGTTCACAGGTTAGGGTGTCCGATACCTGTCGGTACAGGTGAGGTTCACAGGTTAGGGTGTCCGATAGCGCCCTGTCGGTACAGGTGAGGTTCACAGGTTAGGGTGTCCGATACCTGTCGGTGCAGGTGAGGTTCACAGGTTAGAGTGTCCGATAGTGCCCTGTCGGTACAGGTGAGGTTCACAGGTTAGGGTGTCCGATAGCGCCCTGTCGGTACAGGTGAGGTTCACAGGTTAGGGTGTCCGATACCTGTCGGTACAGGTGAGGTTCACAGGTTAGGGTGTCCGATAGCGCCCTGTCGGTACAGGTGAGGTTCACAGGTTAGGGTGTCCGATAGCGCCCTGTCGGTACAGGTGAGGTTCACAGGTTAGAGTGTCCGATACCTGCCGGTACAGGTGAGGTTCACAGGTTAGGGTGTCCGATACCTGTCGGTACAGGTGAGGTTCACAGGTTAGGGTGTCCGATACCTGTCGGTACAGGTGAGGTTCACAGGTTAGGGTGTCCGATACCTGTCGGTACAGGTGAGGTTCACATTGTAGGGTGTCCGATACCTGTCGGTACAGGTGAGGTTCACAGGTTAGGGTGTCCGATACCTGTCGGTACAGGTGAGGTTCACAGGTTAGGGTGTCCGATACCTGTCGGTACAGGTGAGGTTCACAGGTTAGGGTGTCCGATAGCGCCCTGTCGGTACAGGTGAGGTTCACAGGTTAGGGTGTCCGATACCTATCGGTACAGGTGAGGTTCACAGGTTAGGGTGTCCGATAGCGCCCTGTCGGTACAGGTGAGGTTCACAGGTTAGAGTGTCCGATACCTGTCGGTACAGGTGAGGTTCACAGGTTAGGGTACTGTCCGATACCTGTCGGTACAGGTGAGGTTCACAGGTTAGAGTGTCCGATAGCGCCCTGTCGGTACAGGTGAGGTTCACAGGTTAGGGTGTCCGATACCTGTCGGTACAGGTGAGGTTCACAGGTTAGGGTACTGTCCGATACCTGTCGGTACAGGTGAGGTTCACAGGTTAGGGTGTCCGATACCTGTCGGTGCAGGTGAGGTTCACAGGTTAGAGTGTCCGATAGCGCCCTGTCGGTACAGGTGAGGTTCACAGGTTAGGGTGTCCGATGCCTGTCGGTGCAGGTGAGGTTCACAGGTTAGAGTGTCCGATACCGCCCTGTCGGTACAGGTGAGGTTCACAGGTTAGGGTGTCCGATACCTGTCGGTGCAGGTGAGGTTCACAGGTTAGAGTGTCCGATAGCGCCCTGTCGGTACAGGTGAGGTTCACAGGTTAGGGTGTCCGATACCTGTCGGTGCAGGTGAGGTTCACAGGTTAGAGTGACCGATAGCGCCCTGTCGGTACAGGTGAGGTTCACAGGTTAGGGTGTCCGATACCTGTCGGTACAGGTGAGGTTCACAGGTTAGGGTGTCCGATACCTGTCGGTACAGGTGAGGTTCACAGGTTAGAGTGTCCGATACCTGTCGGTACAGGTGAGGTTCACAGGTTAGGGTGTCCGATACCTCTCGGTACAGGTGAGGTTCACAGGTTAGGGTGTCCGATAGCGCCCTGTCGGTACAGGTGAGGTTCACAGGTTAGGGTGTCCGATACCTGTCGGTACAGGTGAGGTTCACAGGTTAGGGTGTCCGATACCTGTCGGTACAGGTGAGGTTCACAGGTTAGAGTGTCCGATAGCGCCCTGTCGGTACAGGTGAGGTTCACAGGTTAGGGTGTCCGATAGCGCCCTGTCGGTACAGGTGAGGTTCACAGGTTAGGGTGTCCGATACCTGTCGGTACAGGTGAGGTTCACAGGTTAGGGTGTCCGATAGCGCCCTGTCGGTACAGGTGAGGTTCACAGGTTAGGGTGTCCGATACCTGTCGGTACAGGTGAGGTTTACAGGTTAGGGTGTCCGATACCTGTCGGTACAGGTGAGGTTCACAGGTCACAGCGACGCCCTGCTCGGTTGGCATTCTGGCCCGACACCTGGAACACTGTTTTTGGTGTTTAGTACGGTGTAGTAAGCTATCCACGACGAGGGATTCACCAGCAAGTGGGGCGTTTTGTTTTTGTTTGAGCTATCTTGTGTATGTAGTAAGGATTTGTATATCGATGAATGAGTGATGGTTATATTAGTTTACCCTCATTTACATTTCTGTCGGACCAAAGTAAGCTATAATGATGTAAAAGAGCACCGATGAAAGGATTGCAAAATATGCATCGATATTCTGCAGCACCGAACAGCTCTGAAACGTTGGATGACACGCTTAACTGAAAAGCATGCTTATCTCCAACAGCTAGCTTGCGAGGTCTGGTATTGCGCACAGATTCGAGTCTCTGGACTCTGGCGCTGCCGAAGTTCACACGCCAAACGATAAGATCGGTTGCGTCTGCCACAGTGTTCGTCACGGGCCCACCAACCCCCAGCCCAGCCCAGGCCCATGAACACCAAGCCCAGGCCCGGTCAAATTTATAATATTGAGGCCCAGGCCCAGTCCGGCCCGTTCAGATTAAGCATATACATATTTTCACAGAATTTGCTATCACTGTCCTAGCATATTTACTTGTATACTATAAATGTGAAACAATGAACCAACCATGCTAACCAAAAACAAACAAAAAGCTACAGCCACAGCAACAGTGTGTTGCTGTGGAAGTGAACCGCTGGTTTCAATATTTTTCAGCTCTGACCTGGGCTTCAACATTCTCAGCCCAGGCCCGTCCAGAGCCCGATGATTTCCTTAAAGTTGAGGCCCAGCCCAGGCCTGTTGCGTCTGCTGCTGCTGCCGGCACCTCTACACACACTGGACGATCGGTGGTGACTGTATTTACCCTCTCTCAGTGCAGACACAGGTCGCCTCGGTGGGCGCGGTCACGGCTCGCGGCAGTGATAGGTCACCGCCGGGGTCAGAGGGGTGTACGGCGAGCCTGCATGCCGGCCAGGACTGCCCCGGCCCATCGGGCGCACAGCATAACACAGCAAGGCCCAGCCCAGGCCCGGCCCGTGACGAACTCTGGTCTGCCAGTCTCCGAGGCTGTATTTCGTTGTGTGGATAGCCTCTCGTGGGCCGGCATGTTTTCAGGTTTGAGTGGCACGACTCGCAGTACCTGACCTTCTCCCCGGCGGCGGGCCACCTGGCTCCGCGGGAGATCAAGACAGTCACCGTGTCGTTCGTCGCCAACGAGGCCATCAACTTCGAGAAGGTGAGACGCCAGGGTCGCGACCTTTGTTCAGCGTTCTGACCTCCGGCCGGCCGGCGTTCAGTTGTTTGTTTTAGGGTAGCGGATCTGCTTAGTTCGTTTGATGATTAGAAATCAAGATCAAATGTGTATGTACCGATTTTGAGGTTCATTTCTTATTTAATGCAGGAGACAACGCGAATACGCCCACGGTCCCAGGTCCTATTATCTGCCCTCCAGTCTGATTCCTTGTCACGCATCTGCTATACATTCTACTTAGAGGGAATAGGTCACCTTGCAAAAATGTCTTAAAAATTGGCTATACGGGGTATATTGAGCTGAAAATCACGAATATGACATTTGTTTGGACGATAGATGGATATCCGTTGAGAAATGGACATGTTTCTCTTTTCTCCTTCATGGCCATACAAAACTTCAGGACAATGTATGACATCATACATATGGTAGCTTGGATATGGAAGCAATTGCATACAATAACGGCAAGCATTTCCATGAAACAATCATGAAATACCTGGTCTGTGTAAAAATCAGATTCATGATCAATGATGTATAAGGTCAACAAGAACAAGAACTTACCAGAAAATCGTCGCGTTCAACTCAGGGTCGCCCCGTTTCTATATTGGGATTTGCACCTTCTTACAATACAATTTCGCAAGCTCGGAATTCTGGCTTCTGATCCCGGCAATGCATCCAGTCACTGAACCAACTCGGTGGTAATAGCAGACCTTGGTAATAACAACCTATATTACTTCTGTACTATTTCAAAGTTACTAATGACCACGGCCAAAGTCTGTATAAATACCACGGCTAGTTTGCGGCAGAATCTGCGTATGACGCAATTCTGACGTCAGCGGGTATGCCGTCATACCTCTGGCGAG
The DNA here is from genome assembly GCA_036785665.1 of Chirona hameri. Taxonomy (NCBI): domain Eukaryota; kingdom Metazoa; phylum Arthropoda; class Thecostraca; order Balanomorpha; family Balanidae; genus Chirona; species Chirona hameri. The sequence continues at coordinate 26,985 of JAXIVJ010009618.1, read as the reverse complement.
CGTTCATTCCCCGATTGTGGCCCGGAAGAGCGGGAATGAAAACGGGCCCACTAGTCCTGTGTCGAAATTACTTAACGTAGAGAGGTAATTCTTTCACCACAAACCATTTTTAGATCTGCTCTACAAATCTGCTATCTCAGTCCAAAACCCCATGTTAAAGGTGAACTATTTCCTTTAAATTGACGATTATCAGCAGAACGTAAACTTCCAGTTTTCAACTTTAAGTCTTGTTGTATTCAGTATTTTGTTCGGATACCATAGTACTTATTGATGCCACGTGACTGACGTGTCTAGCGTGCTAACATCTCCGTTTTCCAGGCCATCCGGCCCGCTGTGGACGTCCCTCCGCCGGCCACCAAACGTGGCAAGGCCAAGGTGGAGCCGACCAAGGTAGGACCCACTCAAACTATCAGACGCGTTCACTAGAGTCTAGAGCTAACAGCCAAGGTCCAAAGACGTCATTGTAAACATGCGTATAGACGAAAACGTTTGTGGATGATTCTGTAGGGTAGTTGGTGCATTGCCACCGAGTTCTGTGATGCTTCAAGTTTCTTACCGTTGCCGTGTTGAGGTGTCCGCGTGGCGCTATCGCTGCGTGCGTCACACTGCTGTGACGGAATGTTACGTGCTGTCTCCCTCCCACCGCAGCCGGAGCACTCCGTGTCGTGTGTGGTGACGGCCATAGTGTACCCGGGCGAGTCGCCGGAGCAGCAGCAGCTGCAGCCGGCGCCGCAGCTGGAGGCCAGCAGCTGGGACGAGCGCAGTCGCACCATGCAGCAGGTGCCCGCCGAGTCGGGCGGCGCCAGCGCGTGAGTATACCCGGCACCGCGAGTACCGGCTGACGGCTGACGACGACGGCAGCTGAGTCTGCATCAGTAGTGGGTTCTGAATCGTAATATGCTCTGGGATTAACACAGCGACGTTATACTTACGCATTCGCCGCTCTTTGTCGCTGGTCGGCTTCGACATAGGGAGGAATCCTGTTTCCGACCGGGATTGAACCGAGGACCATCCGCGTGGTAAGCTGATGTGATCATCACTACACCACGGAAACGCGCGGGGGGACGTGTGATGTAGTGAAGGTTGACGTCGGGGAATATCCGCGAACATCTGTAGTTCGTGCTGCATACTTATCGAAGCGGCGGCTTCAATGCTATGGCAAAACACATTTGTGTTCGGCATGGAACCCAGGTTCTGCGTATTGGCTGGGTGTTTGGTAACCACTGCAAATCAGTGAAACAGCTGCCGTCGGTCTTATTTCAGTCTGCTGATGGAGTCTAACTGGTCCCGTGTCTGCTGAGTCTGTATCGTGTCTGCTGAGTCTGTATCGTGTCTGCTGCTGGGGTCTATTATATATGTGACGCTGATCCCGTGTCCGCTGAGTCTGTATCGTGTCTGCTGAGTCTGTATCGTGTCCGCTGAGTCTGTATCGTGTCTGCTGAGTCTGTCGTGTCTGCTGAGTCTGTATCGTGTCCGCTGAGTCTGTCGTGTCTGCTGAGTCTGTATCGTGTCTACTGAGCCTGTATCGTGTCTGCTGAGTCTGTATCGTGTCCGCTGAGTCTGTCGTGTCTGCTGAGTCTGTATCGTGTCTGCTGAGTCTGTATCGTGTCTGCTGAGTCTGTATCGTGTCTGCTGAGTCTGTATCGTGTCTGCTGCTGGGGTCTATTATATGTGTGACGCTGATCCCGTGTCTGCTGAGTCTGTATCGTGTCTGCTGAGTCTGTATCGTGTATGCTGAGTCTGTATCGTGTCTGCTGAGTCTGTATCGTGTCTGCTGAGTCTGTATCGTGTCTGCTGAGTCTGTATCGTGTCTGCTGAGTCTGTCGTGTCCTCTGAGTCTGTATCGTGTCTGCTGAGTCTGTATCGTGTCCGCTGAGTCTGTATCGTGTCTGCTGAGTCTGTATCGTGTCCGCTGAGTCTGTTTCGTGTCTGCTGAGTCTGTATCGTGTCTGCTGAGTCTGTATCGTGTCCGCTGAGTCTGTATCGTGTCTGCTGAGTCTGTATCGTGTCTGCTGAGTCTGTATCGTGTCCGCTGAGTCTGTATCGTGTCTGCTGAGTCTGTCGTGTCCGCTGAGTCTGTATCGTGTCTGCTGAGTCTGTCGTGTCCGCTGAGTCTGTATCGTGTCTGCTGAGTCTGTATCGTGTCCGCTGAGTCTGTATCGTGTCTGCTGAGTCTGTCGTGTCCGCTGAGTCTGTATCGTGTCTGCTGAGTCTGTCGTGTCCTCTGAGTCTGTATCGTGTCTGCTGAGTCTGTATCGTGTCTGCTGAGTCTGTATCGTGTCTGCTGAGTCTGTATCGTGTCTGCTGAGTCTGTATCGTGTCTGCTGAGTCTGTATCGTGTCTGCTGAGTCTGTATCGTGTCCGCTGAGTCTGTATCGTGTCTGCTGAGTCTGTCGTGTCCTCTGAGTCTGTATCGTGTCTGCTGAGTCTGTATCGTGTCCGCTGAGTCTGTATCGTGTCTGCTGAGTCTGTCGTGTCCGCTGAGTCTGTATCGTGTCTGCTGAGTCTGTCGTGTCCTCTGAGTCTGTATCGTGTCTGCTGAGTCTGTATCGTGTCTGCTGAGTCTGTATCGTGTCTGCTGAGTCTGTCGTGTCCTCTGAGTCTGTATCGTGTCTGCTGAGTCTGTATCGTGTCTGCTGAGTCTGTCGTGTCCGCTGAGCCTGTATCGTGTCCGCTGAGTCTGTATCGTGTCTGCTGAGTCTGTCGTGTCCGCTGAGTCTGTGTCGTGTCCGCTGAGTCTGTATCGTGTCTGCTGAGTCTGTATCGTGTCCGCTGAGTCTGTATCGTGTCCGCTGAGTCTGTATCGTGTCTGCTGAGTCGGTATCGTGTCTGCTGAGTCTGTATCGTGTGTGTCCGCCGTTCAGCCGGTCGGACGAGGCAGGGGAGCCGCCTGAGGCCGTCTCGCGGCTGCTGCCGGAGGCGGAGCCGGCCTTCGAGGAGCTCCCCCCGTCGCCTGCTCTCCGGCTGGACGTGTCAGCCGTGCTGCAAACCGACCTGGCCAGGGTCAGGTTCTCTGGCGGCGCCGTCAGCTTCGACGACACGTTCATGTTCCAGGTGAGGGGTCTGTGATCGGCCGGGGTCGGGGTCGGTGGAGGGGAGGATATGCTGATCAGGGGGTCGGTGGAGGGGAGGGTATGCTGATCAGGGGTCGGTGGAGGGGAAGGTATACTGATCAGGGGTCGGTGGAGGGGAGGGTATACTGATCAGGGGTCGGTGGAGGGGAGTGTATGCTGATCAGGGGTCGGTGGAGGGGAGGGTATGCTGATCAGGGGTCGGTGGAGGGGAGGGTATGCTGATCAGGGGTCGGTGGAGGGGAGGGTATGCTGATCAGGGGTCGGTGGAAGGGAGGGTATGCTAATCAGGGGTCGGTGGAGGGGAGGGCATGCTGATCAGGGGTCGGTGGAGGGCAGGGTATACTGATCAGGGGTCGGTGGATGGGAGGGTATGCTGATCAGGGGTCGGTGGAGGGGAGGGTATGCTTATCAGGGGTCGGTGGAGGGGAGGGTATGCTGATCGGGGGTCGGTGGAGGGGAGGGTATGCTGATCGGGGGGTCGGTGGAGGGGAGGGTATGCTGATCAGGGGGTCGGTGGAGGGGAGGGTATGCTGATCAGGGGTCGGTGGAGGGGAGGGTATGCTGATCAGGGGTCGGTGGAGGGGAGGGTATGCTGATCAGGGGGTCGGTGGAGGGGAGGGTATGCTGATCAGGGGTCGGTGGAGGGGAGGGTATGCTGATCAGGGGTCAGTGGAGGGGAGGGTATACTGATCAGGGGTCGGTGGAGGGGAGGGTATGCTGATCGGGGGTCGGTGGAGGGGAGGGTATGCTGATCAGGGGTCGGTGGAGGGGAGGGTATGCTGATCAGGGGTCGGTGGAGGGGAGGGTATACTGATCAGGGGTCGGTGGAGGGGAGGGTATGCTGATCAGGGGGTCGGTGGAGGGGAGGGTATGCTGATCAGGGGTCAGTGGAGGGGAGGGTATGCTGATCGGGGGTCGGTGGAGGGGAGGGTATACTGATCAGGGGGTCGGTGGAGGGGAGGGTATGCTGATCAGGTCAGGGGGTCGGTGGAGGGGAGGGTATGCTGATCAGGGTCGGTGGAGGGGAGGGTATGCTGATCAGGGGTCGGTGGAGGGGAGGGTATGCTGATCAGCGGTCGGTGGAGGGGAGGGTATGCTGATCGGGGGTCGGTGGAAGGGGGGGGGGGGTATGCTGATCGGGGGTCGGTGGAGGGGAGGGTATGCTGATCAGGGGGTCGGTGGAGGGGAGGGTATACTGATCAGGGGGTCGGTGGAGGGGGGGGGGGGGGTATGCTGATCAGGGGGTCGGTGGAGGGGAGGGTATGCTGATCAGGGGTCGGTGGAGGGGAGGGTATGCTGATCAGGGGTCGGTGGAGGGGAGGGTATACTGATCAGGGGGTCGGTGGAGGGGAGGGTATACTGATCAGGGGATCGGTGGAGGGGAGGGTATGCTGATCGGGGGTCGGTGGAGGGGAGGGTATGCTGATCGGGGGTCGGTGGTGGGGAAGGTATGCTGATCGGCCGGAGTCGGTGGAGGGGTATGCTGATCAGGGGTCGGTGGAGGGGGGGGGGGAGGGTATGCTGATCAGGGGTCGGTGGAGGGGAGGGTATGCTGATCAGGGGTCGGTGGAGGGGAGGGTATACTGATCATGGGGTCGGTGGAGGGGAGAGTATACTGATCGTGGGTCGGTGGAGGGGAGGGTATGCTGATCAGGGGTCGGTGGAGGGGAGGGTATGCTGATCAGGGGTCGGTGGAGGGGAGGGTATGCTGATCAGGGGTCGGTGGAGGGGAGGGTATACTGATCAGGGGGTCGGTGGAGGGGAGGGTATGCTGATCAGGGGGTCGGTGGAGGGGAGGGTATGCTGATCGGGGGTCGGTGGAGGGGAGGGTATGCTGATCAGGGGACGGTGGAGGGGAGGGTATGCTGATCAGGGGTCGGTGGATGGGAGGGTATGCTGATCAGGGGTCGGTGGAGGGGAGGGTATGCTGATCAGGGGACGGTGGAGGGGACGGTATACTGATCAGGGGTCGGTGGAGGAGAGGGTATGCTGATCAGGGGGTCGGTGGAGGGGAGGGTATACTGATCAGGGGGTCGGTGGAGGGGAGGGTGTGCTGATCAGGGGTCGGTGGAGGGGAGGGTATGCCGATCGGGGGTCGATGGAGGGGAGGGTATGCTGATCAGGGGTCGGTGGAGGGGAGGGTATGCTGATCAGGGGTCGGTGGAGGGGAGGGTATGCTGATCAGGGGTCGGTGGAGGGGAGAGTATGCTGATCAGGGGACGGTGGAGGGGAGGGTATACTGATCAGGGGGCGGTGGAGGGGAGGGTATGCTGATCGGGGGTCGGTGGAGGGGAGGGTATGCTGATCGGGGGTCGGTGGAGGGGAGGGTATGCAGATCAGGGGTCGGTGGAGGGGAGGGTATGCTGATCGGGGGTCGGTGGAGGGGAGGGTATGCTGATCAGGGGTCGGTGGAGGGGAGGGTATGCTGATCGGGGGTCGGTGGAGGGGAGGGTATGCTGATCGGGGGTCGGTGGAGGGGAGGGTATGCTGATCAGGGGTCGGTGGAGGGGAGGGTATGCTGATCAGGGGTCGGTGGAGGGGAGGGTATACTGATCAGGGGGCCGGTGGTGGGGAAGGTATGCTGATCAGGGGTCGGTGGAGGGGAGGGTATGCTGATCAGGGAGTCGGTGGAGGGGAGAGTATACTGATCAGGGGGTCGGTGGTGGGGAAGGTATGCTGATCGGGGGTCGGTGGAGGGGAGGGTATGCTGATCAGGGGTCGGTGGAGGGGAGGGTATACTGATCAGAGGGTCGGTGGAGGGGAGGGTATACTGATGAGGGGGTCGGTGGAGGGGAGGGTATGCTGATCAGGGGTCGGTGGAGGGGAGGGTATACTGATCAGGGGGTAGGTGGAGGGAAGGGTATGCTGATCGGGGGTCGGTGGAGGGGAGGGTATACTGATCAGGGGGTCGGTGGAGGGGAGGGTATACTGATCAGGGGGTCGGTGGAGGGGAGGGTATGCTGATCGGGGGTCGGTGGAGGGGAGGGTATGCTGATCGGGAGTCGGTGGAGGGGAGGGTATGCTGATCGGGGGTCGGTGGAGGAGAGGGTATGCTGATCGGGGGTCGGTGGAGGGGAGGGTATACTGATCAGGGGGTCGGTGGAGGGGAGGGTATACTGATCAGGGGGTCGGTGGAGGGGAGGGTATGCTGATCGGGGGTCGGTTGAGGGGAGGGTATACTGATCGGGGGTCGGTGGAGGGGAGGGTATGCTGATCGGGGGTCGGTGGAGGGGAGGGTATGCTGATCAGGGGTCGGTGGAGGGGAGGGTATACTGATCAGGGGGTCGGTGGAGGGGAGGGTATGCTGATCGGGGGACGGTGGAGGGGAGGGTATGCTGATCGGGGGTCGGTGGAGGGGAGGGTATACTGATCAGGGGGTCGGTGGAGGGGAGGGTATGCTGATCGGGGGACGGTGGAGGGGAGGGTATGCTGATCGGGGGTCGGTGGAGGGGAGGGTATGCTGATCGGGGGTCGGTGGAGGGGAGGGTATGCTGATCAGGGAGTCGGTGGAGGGGAGGGTATACTGATCAGGGGGTAGGTGGAGGGGAGGGTATACTGATCAGGGGGTAGGTGGAGGGGAGGGTATACTGATCAGGGGGTAGGTGGAGGGGAGGGTGTACTGATCAGGGGTCGGTGGAGGAGAAGGTATGCTGCTCAGTGGTCGGTGGAGGGGAGGGTATGCTGCTCAGGGGTCGGTGGAGGGGAGGGTATGCTGATCAGGGGGTCGGTGGAGGGGAGGGTATGCTGACCAGGGGTCGGTGGAGGGGAAGGTATGCTGATCAGGGGTCGGTGGAGGGGAGGGTATGCTGATCAGGGGTCGGTGGAGGGGAGGGTATACTGATCAGGGGGTCGGTGGAGGGGAGGGTATGCTGATCAGGGGTCGGTGGAGGGGAGGGTATACTGATCAGGGGGTCAGTGGAGGAGAGGGTATGCTGATCAGGGTCGGTGGTGGGGAGGGTATGCTGATGAGGGGTCGGTGGAGGGGAAGGTATGCTGATCAGGGGGTCGGTGGAGGGGAGGGTATACTGATCAGGGGGTCGGTGGAGGGGAGGGTATGCTGATCGGGGGTCGGTGGAGGGGAGGGTATGCTGATCGGATCTGAAGACAAATGATTTTGTCGGTATTTAAAAATGTATCCAAGATTTGCATTATTTTCGCTCAGGTTATTTTGTTACGTTTCAGTTATTAACGGTTAAAAATGGCTTGATGTTTCTAGCGGTATATCACAACTTTTGTGAGGAGTTTCATTAATAATGTTTTTGTGTGGAAAATCGGTGTTGGCAACTGTTTATCACAGAGCAATGTCGTGGATCGGAGAAGAGAATGGCCAGGACAAACCTGGAGTGATCCTGTGAATATGCGCGGTGCAATCAGGGAGCCGTATACTGGCCGTTGCCGCCCCTCAGCCTGCTGCAGCTGGCCGCCGCTCTGTCGGTGTGTTGGGTTAGGTTAGACTCGTTACCGCAGCCTCCGTGTGTGTGGCCAGGCGCGCACGGGGCAGGTGACGCTGGAGAACGTCGGTCTGGCCGAGGTGCGCTTCAGCTGGAGTCTGGAGTTCGTGCCGCCGACGGCCCGGCCCGTCTCGGCCGAGACGCAGGTCTACAGCGGCGAGCTGGACTCACAGACGTCCGGTGAGAGAGCTGAGAGATCATCGCATGTCTGCGCCCGGGATAAAAGACTCCGTCGCAGCTTCGGTCGCACTGGTCTCGTCTCTATCCCGTGGTCTGTCTTTTCCCTCTGTTCATGATTGCGCGACTGTGTTTCTATGTCTGTCCTAACCCTGAGTCTAGCTGCGTGTTTCCAGGCGTTCCTGCTCCCGTCACGCTCCTGTCGCAGTGCCTGACACAGTGATTCTCCGTCTGACCGTGACGTCTCCTGTCTCCGTCAGTGGCCCGGATTATTTCCAATCAGACAGTGACCGTGTCCGTTGTCCCCGTCAGTGGCCGGGTCGGGCCGGTCGGAGTTCGGACAGTGACCGTGTCCTGTGTCCCCGTCAGAGGCCGGGTCGGGCCGGTCGGAGTTCGGACAGTGACCGTGTCTTGTGTCCCCGTCAGTGGCCGGGTCGGGCCGGTCGGAGTTCGGACAGTGACCGTGTCCTGTGTCTCCGTCAGTGGCCGGGTCGGGCCGGTCGGAGTTCGGACAGTGACCGTGTCCTGTGTCCCCGTCAGTGGCCGGGTCGGGCCGGTCGGAGTTCGGACAGTGACCGTGTCCTGTGTCCCCGTCAGTGGCCGGGTCGGGCCGGTCGGAGTTCGGACAGTGACCGTGTCCTGTGTCCCCGTCAGTGGCCGGGTCGGGCCGGTCGGAGTTCGGACAGTGACCGTGTCCTGTGTCTCCGTCAGTGGCCGGGTCGGGCAGGTCGGAGTTCGGACAGTGACCGTGTCCTGTGTCCCCGTCAGTGGCCGGGTCGGGCCGGTCGGAGTTCGGACAGTGACCGTGTCCTGTGTCCCCGTCAGAGGCCGGGTCGGGACGGTCGGAGTTCGGACAGTGACCGTGTCCTGTGTCCCCGTCAGTGGCCGGGTCGGGCCGGTCGGACAGCGGCGCCAGCTTCCTGCAGCTGATGAGTCGGAGGATCAGCGAGCTGGCCGACTACGTGCCGTTCACCATAGAGCCCAGCGCCGGCAGTCTGCCGGCCGGCCAGTCCGTCACGTTCACCGTGCGGTTCGCGCCGCTCGACATCCTCCAGTACTGCGGCACGTTCAAGTGCAGGTACGGGACGCCATCCAGGCACGGTAGCCTGTATATACACTGTTCATTGTCACTGTTCACCGCTCATTACCCGGCTCCAGCGTGCCAGGCGGTAGTCCTCATGTTTCTGGCATACTCGACAGTATTTTAGATCCCGTACTTCAGAGGCGTTGGCCGCTGGCTGCCTCCCCGGAGTGCTCGCTAGGAAGCTGATTGCGTAGTAACTGGTGTGTTCGCTAATGATCCATTCCTCCCGATGTGTCTGACGGTACCAATTCACACGTCGACCCGACCCGATATGTCCTGCCGTATTCCATGTATCTGTGTCTCCTCCCTGAATGGCAGTCCGACGGTATCAGCTCACACATCGACCCGACCCGATATGTCCTGCCGTATTCCATGTATCTGTGTCTCCTCCCTGAATGGCAGTCCGACGGTATCAGCTCACACATCGACCCGACCCGATATGTCCTGCCGTATTCCATGTATCTGTGTCTCCTCCCTGAATGGCAGTCCGACGGTATCAGCTCACACATCGACCCGACCCGATATGTCCTGCCGTATTCCATGTATCTGTGTCTCCTCCCTGAATGGCAGTCCGACGGTATCAGCTCACACATCGACCCGACCCGATATGTCCTGCCGTATTCCATGTATCTGTGTCTCCTCCCTGAATGGCAGTCCGACGGTATCAGCTCACACATCGACCCGACCCGATATGTCCTGCCGTATTCCATGTATCTGTGTCTCCTCCCTGAATGGCAGTCCGACGGTATCAGCTCACACATCGACCCGACCCGATATGTCCTGCCGTATTCCATGTATCTGTGTCTCCTCCCTGAATGGCAGTCCGACGGTATCAGCTCACACATCGACCCGACCCGATATGTCCTGCCGTATTCCATGTATCTGTGTCTCCTCCCTGAATGGCAGTCCGACGGTATCAGCTCACACATCGACCCGACCCGATATGTCCTGCCGTATTCCATGTATCTGTGTCTCCTCCCTGAATGGCAGTCCGACGGTATCAGCTCACACATCGACCCGACCCGATATGTCCTGCCGTATTCCATGTATCTGTGTCTCCTCCCTGAATGGCAGTCCGACGGTATCAGCTCACACATCGACCCGACCCGATATGTCCTGCCGTATTCCATGTATCTGTGTCTCCTCCCTGAATGGCAGTCCGACGGTATCAGCTCACACATCGACCCGACCCGATATGTCCTGCCGTATTCCATGTATCTGTGTCTCCTCCCTGAATGGCAGTCCGACGGTATCAGCTCACACATCGACCCGACCCGATATGTCCTGCCGTATTCCATGTATCTGTGTCTCCTCCCTGAATGGCAGTCCGACGGTATCAGCTCACACATCGACCCGACCCGATATGTCCTGCCGTATTCCATGTATCTGTGTCTCCTCCCTGAATGGCAGTCCGACGGTATCAGCTCACACATCGACCCGACCCGATATGTCCTGCCGTATTCCATGTATCTGTGTCTCCTCCCTGAATGGCAGTCCGACGGTATCAGCTCACACATCGACCCGACCCGATATGTCGTGCCGTATTCCATGTATCTGTGTCTCCTCTCTGAATGGCAGACAGTAGCCCATAATTAGCCTCCTGCCGATATGACCGGTAATGTGGCATCTATTGCCTCCTGCTGTATCGCCCTCAGTGTTGGCATTGCCTGCCGACTGCTCCCCGTGTGACGTGTGACGTGTGTGCCGTCAGCATCCCGTACCTGTGGGAGGAGGTGCCGCCGCCGTCCGTCTCCGTTGCCGCTGCCGGTCCTGCCGACTGCTCCCCGTGTGACGTGTGACGTGTGTGGCCGTCAGCATCCCGTACCTGTGGGAGGAGGTGCCGCCGCCGTCCGTCTCCGTTGCCGCTGCCGGTCCTGCCGACTGCTCCCCGTGTGACGTGTGACGTGTGTGGCCGTCAGCATCCCGTACCTGTGGGAGGAGGTGCCGCCGCCGTCCGTCTCCGTTGCCGCTGCCGGTCCTGCCGACTGCTCCCCGTGTGACGTGTGACGTGTGTGGCCGTCAGCATCCCGTACCTGTGGGAGGAGGTGCCGCCGCCGTCCGTCTCCGTTGCCGCTGCCGGTCCTGCCGACTGCTCCCCGTGTGACGTGTGACGTGTGTGGCCGTCAGCATCCCGTACCTGTGGGAGGAGGTGCCGCCGCCGTCCGTCTCCGTTGCCGCTGCCGGTCCTGCCGACTGCTCCCCGTGTGACGTGTGACGTGTGTGGCCGTCAGCATCCCGTACCTGTGGGAGGAGGTGCCGCCGCCGTCCGTCTCCGTTCACGGCTGTGGCGTCCTGCCCATCTGTCATGTCGACCTGGACGGCACCGACTGCCGGGAGCGAGACGACGACCGGACGCCGCCCTCCGACTGCGACCTGCGCGTGGTCACCATCGACGCCGTGGGCGTCAACAGGAAGGTCACCAGGTCAGTGGGGAAGGTCACCAGGTCAGCGGGGAGGGCCACCAGGTCAGCGGGGAGGGCCACCAGGTCAGCGGGGAGGGCCACCAGGTCAGCGGGGAGGGTCACCAGGTCAGCGGGGAAGGTCACCAGGTCAGTGGGGAGGGTCACCAGGTCAGCGGGGAGGGTCACCAGGTCAGCGGGGAGGGTCACCAGGTCAGCGGGGAAGGCCACCAGGTCAGCGGGGAAGGTCAGCGGGGAGGGCCACCAGGTCAGCGGGGAGGGTCACCAGGTCAGCAGGGAGGGTCACCAGGTTAGCGGGGAGGGCCACCAGGTCAGCGGGGAGGGCCACCAGGTCAGCGGGGAAGGTCACCAGGTCAGCGGGGAGGGCCACCAGGTCAGCGGGGAGGGCCACCAGGTCAGCGGGGAGGGTCACCAGGTCAGCGGGGAGGGTCACCAGGTCAGCGGGGAGGGCCACCAGGTCAGCGGGGAAGGTCACCAGGTCAGCGGGGAAGGTCACCAGGTCAGCGGGGAGGGCCACCAGGTCAGCGGGGAGGGTCACCAGGTCAGCGGGGAGGGTCACCAGGTCAGCGGGGAGGGTCACCAGGTCAGCGGGGAGGGTCACCAGGTCAGCGGGGAAGGTCACCAGGTCAGCGGGGAGGGTCACCAGGTCAGCGGGGAGGGTCACCAGGTCAGCGGGGAGGGTCACCAGGTCAGCGGGGAGGGTCACCAGGTCAGCGGGGAAGGTCACCAGGTCAGCGGGGAAGGTCACCAGGTCAGCCGGGAGGGTCACCAGGTCAGCGGGGAGGGTCACCAGGTCAGCGGGGAAGGTCACCAGGTCAGCGGGGAAAGTCACCAGGTCAGTGGGGAGGGTCACCAGGTCAGCAGAGAGGTCAGCGGGGAAGGCCACCAGGTCAGCGGGGAAGGTCACCAGGTCAGCGGGGAGGGCCACCAGGTCAGCGGGGAGGGTCACCAGGTCAGCGGGGAGGGTCACCAGGTCAGCGGGGAGGGCCACCAGGTCAGCGGGGAGGGCCACCAGGTCAGCGGGGAAGGTCACCAGGTCAGCGGGGAGGGTCACCAGGTCAGCGGGGAGGGTCACCAGGTCAGCGGGGAGGGTCACCAGGTCAGCGGGAGGGTCACCAGGTCAGCGGGGAGGGCCACCAGGTCAGCGGGGAGGGCCACCAGGTCAGCGGGGAAGGTCACCAGGTCAGCGGGGAGGGTCACCAGGTCAGCGGGGAGGGTCACCAGGTCAGCGGGGAGGGTCACCAGGTCAGCGGGGAGGGTCACCAGGTCAGCGGGGAGGGCCACCAGGTCAGCGGGGAGGGCCACCAGGTCAGCGAGGAAGGTCACCAGGTCAGCGGGGAGGGTCACCAGGTCAGCGGGGAGGGTCAGCGGGGAGGGTCACCAGGTCAGCGGGGAGGGTCACCAGGTCAGTGGGGAGGGTCACCAGGTCAGCGGGGAGGGTCGCCAGGTCAGCGGGGAGGGCACCAGGTCAGCGGGGAGGGTCACCAGGTCAGCAGGGAGGGTCACCAGGTTAGCGGGGAGGGCCACCAGGTCAGCGGGGAGGGTCACCAGGTCAGCGGGGAGGGTCACCAGGTCAGCGGGGAAGGTCACCAGGTCAGCGGGGAAGGTCACCAGGTCAGCGGGGAGGGTCACCAGGTCAGCGGGGAGGGTCACCAGGTCAGCGGGGAGGGTCACCAGGTCAGCTGACTGTAAGGTGCTGTGCGTCAGAAGGCTGCACAGTCGTGCAGTCATGGCCGTCATGATTGTACTATTGTATGGATGATTGTGCTTGTACGGCGATACGATCTAGATTATCGCCAGCCGAACGGAACTATCCGAGTCAAGTTATGTTGCTCGTGTGTTATGAAGTTACAGGTCATCCACTTCGTCAGATACGCAGCTGACGTGCTTAAAGTGTAGGTTCTCGCCCTCTGTTCAGTTGTACATATATCCCGTTAAATCGGTGAATATATATATATATATATATATATATATATATATATATATATATATATATATATATAATATAATATAATACACGTTCAGCTGTACCGCCACTGGCGCTGCCTGGTGTCCCTCCGAGCGGCATTGTGAAGACCTCTGTGACCTACCGGCGGCTAACGGGTGACTGGCGGGCCGGCAGGACGTTCCGCATCATCAACCCGACCGAGAGCAGCTGGCACTACACGTTCACCGAGTGTGACCGCGAGGACGGACCGCGCGACGCCTGGTTCAACTGCGCCAACGCCTCCGGCATGGTCAACTCCGGTACTGCACTGGGGCGGCGGTGACCTGCAGTGACGCTGTGGTGACCGCGGCGGTGACGGCGGTGATAAAATTCCGTTCTGTTTAGCAATGAATCGTTCTTAGGTTACGCGTCTGTTTATCATTTCCGTTAATTTCCGTGTACCTTAATTGTGAATGTGGTCCACACCTGAAGGCGTAGTTCGGCGGCAGTATGACGGATGACCAGAGCTGCTCCTCCGGCGTCCTGTGCCGCAGGCCAGCGGGCGCGGGTGACGTTTGAGTTCTTCCCACGCGCCGAGGGCACGTTCGAGTCGCGCTGGCAGCTCTTCATCCGGGAGCACCAGCTGGCCGTGGAGCTGGTGCTGGTGGGCAGGGCGCGCGAGCCGGTCATCTACGCCACCGAACCCGTGCTCCGGCTGCCGGCCGTGCTCACCGGTCAGTCTCGAGAGTCGAGGGGGGGGGGGGGAGCGACGCTGACCAGTCTCGGGGCTGGTTGGGGAAGGACGGCACTGGTCTTTCGCATACGCAGAGGGTGGTATAATTTAGTAGTCCATAGCGTGGCTGTGATAGTACGGGGGTGTTGTTTCGCTTTTGGAATATCCTCTGGTGAAGTGTGCAAGTCTGTACCTTGTACGCTTGCGTGATCCGCTAATCAACTTGGCAATGATATGTGATAAGGGAAGGATGTGACTCGTCATTTCTGTTTCACCGTACCGTTCGGTAGCAGCCATTATTCACCAATTGGCCGTCACCGTACCAGCACCTTACCGCAGCAGCCATGTGCCGGCCTCTGCTGACCCGTGCCGACACCGCCTGGTCCAGGCACCACATCTCACGGCCAGCTGACGCTCGTGAACGAGGAGGAGACGCCGCTGCGGTACCAGCTGGACCTGGACTCGTGCTATTCGGCCAGTCAGGCGCTGCGGCTCACCGTGCTGCCCATCGAGGGCGTGGTGCCCGCCAGAGGAGCCGCCGCCCTCCAGTGAGCACCGCTGACGGCGGGGGACGGCTGGGCGAGCTGCCTAGCCGTGATCGGAAAACGAGGTGTCCACGCTGGTGGCGGGAGTTTGTGTGTGAGCGGGAATGTGAGGTTTGATAAGTGAGGCTCGTTGCAGAAGTTTTAGGGACTCGCTATCTTGTGAGCCAGTGTTACCTCTACGCATAAAGTGTCATTATTCACCAAGTGTTGGTTGTGTCACGTAGTTGAACCCCAGTGCTGACTGCCCTCGCCCCACGTCGGACTGTAGTATATCGAGTGTTGTGTCTGTGGTGTACTGGCACCCCGACTGAGCCCCTGCTGTGACCGGCACCCCGACCGGCACCCCGACCGGCACCCCGACTGTGGTGTACCGGCACCCCGACTGAGCCCCTCCCGTGCCCGTGTGAACCCCAGTGCTGCCTCCCCTCGTCCCACGTCGGACTGTAGTATATCCAGTGTTTTGTCTGTGGTGTACTGGCACCCCGACTGAGCCCCTGCTGTGACCGGCACCCCGACCGGCACCCCGACCGGCACCCCGACTATGGTGTACCGGCACCCCGACTGAGCCCCTCCCGTGCCCGTGTGAACCCCAGTGCTGCCTCCCCTCGTCCCACGTCGGACTGTAGTATATCCAGTGTTTTGTCTGTGGTGTACTGGCACCCCGACTGAGCCCCTGCTGTGACCGGCACCCCGACCGGCACCCCGACCGGCACCCCGACTATGGTGTACCGGCACCCCGACTGAACCCCTGCTGTGCCCGTGCGCCAGACTGCTGTACCTGGCGGTGGCGGACGGACCGGCCGGCACCCGGCACCCCGGCTGTGGTGTACCGGCACCCCGACTGAGCCCCTGCTGTGACCGACACCCCGACTGTGGTGTACCGGCACCCCGACTGAACCCCTGCTGTGCCCGTGTGCCAGACTGCTGTACCTGGCGGTGGCGGACGGACCGGCCGAGTTCGGTCTGCACTTCAGCGTGGGGACGCGCCGCGCGCCGCTGCAGGTCGCGGTCAGCACTGAGGGCTACACGCTGCAGGCCGAGGCCACGCTGCTCGAGCCGCGCGCCAAGCACCGCCAGCTGAGCGCCGCCACCGTCAACCAGATCGACCTGGGACTGGTCAGTCCCCGGCGGAGGACGGAGAGGCTGCAGGGGCTGGTATAGGCGGCCGAGGAGCGCAGTGGTACGGGTGTTCATTGGCTGGTGGCACCAGCTCACGCTCGGTACTGGTCAGTCCCGGGCGGCCGGCAGAGAGGCTGCAGGGGCTGGTATAGGCGGCCGAGGAGCGCAGTGGTACGGGTGTTCATTGGCTGGTGGCACCAGCTCACGCTCGGTACTGGTCAGTCCCGGGCGGCCGGCAGAGAGGCTGCAGGGGCTGGTATAGGCGGCCGAGGAGCGCAGTGGTACGGGTGGTCATTGGCTGGTGGCACCAGCTCACGCTCGGTACTGGTCAGTCCCGGGCGGCCGGCAGAGAGGCTGCAGGGGCTGGTATAGGCGGCCGAGGAGCGCAGTGGTACGGGTGTTCATTGGCTGGTGGCACCAGCTCACGCTCGGTACTGGTCAGTCCCCGGCGGAGGACGGAGAGGCTGCAGGGGCTGGTATAGGCGGCCGAGGAGCGCAGTGGTACGGGTGTTCATTGGCTGGTGGCACCAGCTCACGCTCGGTACTGGTCAGTCCCGGGCGGCCGGCAGAGAGGCTGCAGGGGCTGTTATAGGCGGCCGAGGAGCGCAGTGGTACGGGTGTTCATTGGCTGGTGGCACCAGCTCACGCTCGGTACTGGTCAGTCCCCGGCGGAGGACGGGGAGGCTGCAGGGGCTGGTATAGGCGGCCGAGGAGCGCAGTGGTACGGGTGTTCATTGGCTGGTGGCACCAGCTCACGCTCGGTACTGGTCAGTCCCCGGCGGAGGACGGAGAGGCTGCAGGGGCTGGTATAGGCGGCCGAGGAGCGCAGTGGTACGGGTGTTCATTGGCTGGTGGCACCAGCTCACGCTCGGTACTGGCCAGTGGGCCGACCCGTTCCCGCAGTGAAACGGGCCGACCGAAAGGCGGCTTGGAGGGGGGGGGGGGGGGGGGGGGGGGAGTCTGCCGCCACGCGCAGTCTGACTGAAGTGTCGTTGGCTGTTAGGCAGAATATAGTGTCAGTCAGTGCAGAGCAGACTGCAGTCTGTACTATGGAAGTTGTGTTCATGGTGGTCTAAATATTCAGTGTCGCGTGCCCAATCAAATGATATTGGCATTGCATTCAAGCCGCGACACCGCCATTAGAGTTGCAGATAACAGAACTGTACTGATCGGGATGGTTGAACAGTTTGTCTGCCGATCCGGTGCTTCCTTGGTTCGGCGTTTCTTTGACCGGTGACGGGTTTGTGGCGTCAGATACCGTGCCGGGAGACGGTGTACCGGGCCATAGAGGTGGCCAACACGGGCCGCTTCCCGTTCACTGTGGAGCTGGAGAACGGCACCGAGTCGCCGCCACCTCGCACCACCGTCAGCCTGGACCCCGACCACAGGTCAGTCAGGTCACCACAGGTCAGTCAGGTCACCCTGGACCCCGAATACAGGTCAGTCAGGTCACCACAGGTCAGTCAGGTCACCCTGGACCCCGAACACAGGCCAGTCAGGTCACCACAGGTCAGTCAGGTCACCCTGAACCCCGAACACAGGTCAGTCAGGTCACCACAGGTCAGTCAGGTCACCCTGGACCCCGAACACAGGTCAGTCAGGTCACCACAGGTCAGTCAGGTCACCCTGGACCCCGACCACAGGCCAGTCAGGTCACCACAGGTCAGTCAGGTCACCCTGGACCCCGAATACAGGTCAGTCAGGTCACCACAGGTCAGTCAGGTCACCCTGAACCCCGAACACAGGTCAGTCAGGTCACCACAGGTCAGTCAGGTCACCCTGGACCCCGAACACAGGTCAGTCAGGTCACCACAGGTCAGTCAGGTCACCCTGGACCCCGACCACAGGCCAGTCAGGTCACCACAGGTCAGTCCGGTCACCCTGTACCCCGAATACAGGTCAGTCAGGTCACCACAGGTCAGTCAGGTCACCCTGGACCCCGAATACAGGTCAGTCAGGTCACCACAGGTCAGTCAGGTCACCCTGGACCCCGAATACAGGTCAGTCAGGTCACCACAGGTCAGTCAGGTCACCCTGGACCCCGACCACAGGCCAGTCAGGTCACCACAGGTCAGTCAGGTCACCCTGGACCCCGACCACAGGCCAGTCAGGTCACCACAGGTCAGTCAGGTCACCCTGGACCCCGAATACAGGTCAGTCAGGTCACCACAGGTCAGTCAGGTCACCCTGAACCCCGAACACAGGTCAGTCTGGTCACCACAGGTCAGTCAGGTCACCCTGGACCCCGATCACAGGTCATTCAGGTCACCCGTGGACCCCGACCGCAGGTCAGTCAGGTCACCACAGGTCAGTCAGGTCACCCTGGACCCCGACCACAGGTCAGTCAGGTCACCCTGGACCCCGATCACAGGTCATTCAGGTCACCCTGGACCCCGACCACAGGCCAGTCTGGTCACCACAGGTCAGTCAGGTCATCCGTCACCTTTCCTCAAACGTTTCTCTTTACCCGAAGGTACCGATTGCTGGTGATTCAGCTACTACCCTGCTGCTTCATCGCCTTATCAGCTCGATATATCGTGTAGCTCGCTTGCTTGGTTGCACTTGGATATGTGGAATTTTCTCCTTTTAGCGCACGGGCCATTAACGTTTGAGGGTATGTTTCGCAGTGCAATGTGAAAATATAGCGAGCTTTGTCGATTTGTTGTGTGATAATCGTGCTTTGTTATTTGCAGAGAGCTCGTGGAGCCTCGTAAACGCGTCACGTGCAAGTTCGGCGTGTGTTGCTCCTCCAAGGTCAAGTTCCCCAACATCAAGATACTGGTCAAGGTGGGTGAAGCACAGTCGTCACTCACAGCGGTATGTTTCAATATACCATGTCATGTGTACTCTCATCATATAATCTACACATCTCTTAGGTTACTGCTATTGCACGATGGTCTTCCTGAATGTGTTCAAAGTTTCACTGGACTTGACGACATACAATGGTTAACCTTCTTGGTGAAAATTTGTCCAGCATGCCTGACAAAGTTGTCAGGCATTCAATATTGATGTCAGTTCTGTCGGGTCTCT
This sequence comes from Chirona hameri, assembly GCA_036785665.1. Lineage (NCBI taxonomy): Eukaryota > Metazoa > Arthropoda > Thecostraca > Balanomorpha > Balanidae > Chirona > Chirona hameri. The sequence continues at coordinate 8,425 of JAXIVJ010009618.1, read as the reverse complement.
GCTCGGGGTCCAGGGTGCATGTCGTATAGCGCTGTGGCGCCCTGTGGCCAGGTGGTGAACGGGCCGCGTTTCGTGCTGGTGGTGCGCGGGTCTGCCGAGCCGCCGAACGTGTGGTACTCGCACTCGTCGCTCGACTTCGGGCCGTGCTTCCTGCACCGGGAGGGCATGCCGCCGATCGTCACCGAACTGCGCGTCGAGAACAGGGACAAACACCCCGTCAGGTGCGTACCAGAGGACGCCACTGTTAAACGGAGTTTTGAATCATGTTTCAAAAAGGTGTCAGAATAATGGACATTTTTAATGAACTTACTGAGATTAGCGATGTTTGTTTATATTTTGAACCCAAAGATGCAAAAATAGGATTGATATCTTCATAACTTTTGGTTTTACAGAAGCTCACAAGGCCATGATGCAGGCTAATCTTTGTTAGCTCATATCGCCGGTAATTTATAACGCAATATATATTTTGCATATATCATTAGAATGGCAATGAGCTCTCCCTACAAGATGGTCCCGTAAGTTTTTCGATTAAGAATACAAATAATAAAAATGAAATTTCTTTTAGATACCCCTAGTACATTGAAATGCCAACTTTTGACCATATCATTTTTTTTTAAGAGTGGTCATTGGCCAATTGACTCAAATAAAAATAGAATTCCTATGTTTCTATCAAACCGTCAAATTTTGCCATTCAATGTCAATGACTGATGACAGTGGCGCTGGCTGGCGCTGGCTGGCGCTGGGCTGGCGCTGGCTAGTACTGGCTGGCGCTGCTGGCTGGCGCTGCAGCCGCCAACGCTTATTCAGGCCGGGACAGAGGCGTGACTGCCTCCTAACACAAACAGCTCACACGATATCACACGATAAATTGCGTCAATATCTGGCCAGCTCATTCGCTACCCCACACATACCCCCAATCGCTGATTGGTCGGGCACGCACACGCCACCCTCACGCGGAGCCGCAAGGCCCGGCTGCGCGAGCAGGGTTAGCGCACAGCTGAATATACGACATCGAAAACTTCTTCGCTGAAACAGTTCTTGTGACAGCAAATGTCATTATTTTTCAGCCACGGTGAAAAAGTTCGTAGAAAACGACTAACGCCCTTTCGACCATGAAGCAATGACATTTAGATACTGACGTCACTGACGTCACTGACGGCGGCCGTCAGTGGCGGCGACACGGAGTTTTGCCAGGGGTGGCAAAAACCGCCTTATGTTCCGCAGCCAGTGATGGATCTAGGTTTCGAGTTTGGGGGACACAAATTTCGCTTCGCAAAGGTAGTCACAAGCGGTGGCGTATTAAGAAGTATATCAGGGGGAGCCCTCAAGAGAGCGTCACATACCCCCACACACGAGGGTGCCGTCAGCGAAAAGTCGTTGTGTGGGGGGGGGGGGGGCAAAGAATTATTAGAGATTTTCAAGTCGTGATTTTGGAGCGGAGGGAAAATCATACGTTTGCTTACCGATTTTTCGTTGGGGGTGGGAGGCAATTGTCCATTTTGCTCAACCATAGATCCGCCACTGATGGTAAACATAAACAAATGGTTGACTTCACAGAAACACCAATATTTGCTGGTGTCCCAGATCTCCGGGTTGGCAATGCCACCCTGCAGTGTCACGGCCGGGGTGTCAGTCTGCCATGCCTGCCGCTGTGGTGGCGCCGCCAGTGACGGCCGTCCTGTCAGTGAGTGTCGGTGATCGGTGAAGCCCAGCTGACATTAGGCCCAGGAGAGCGGCGGCGGTCACAGCTCCGAGCCGGCGTCCGCGCTTCGGTGTGCTGCGCGGTGACCTGCGCGCTGACCTGCGCTCTGGGCTGAACGCGCCGCCATGTCTGGTCCTGTGCTCTTCGTCACGCTCGTGCTGGCCATCGTCTCCACATGCAGCTGCTGCGAGATCACCAGTCGCGAGTCACTGGGTCGCTGCTTCAAAGACGTGTTGGAGTCTGGCCGAGACGCCCTCAAGTCAGCGTTCGACCCGCTGTCGCTCAAAGACATGAACGGAACCGGCCAAATCAACTGGTGGATCACCAACACCACCATTCGAGGCCTCGGAGAGTACGCCATCGAGCACCTGGACATTTCCGTCGCCGATAGGAGCACTCTGAAAGTTGAGTTCAACGCCAGCTGGCCGAATGTTACTCTTAGTGCGCAGGGCAGGATCCAGTACTGCAGGAAATTCCTCGGCAATAAGCACTGCTTCAATCAAGGCGGCAAGCCGCGGATCATTGTCCAGGATCCGGCTGGCAGGATGGTGACCCTGCTGGACCTGTCGAAGCAGCACGGTCAACTGCAGGTGGTCACGCCGCGGGACACGCACATCGACATCAATCTCTCCCACATCAGTGCTGAGATGGGACTGCACGGCTTACTGGGACTGTTCGACAGGTTTCTCGGATTTCCCTCCAAGATGTACGCCAGCAGACTGACCAACATCTGGTGGAAGAGGAAGAAGGGGGTGATCGAGGACAGGGTTCGGGCCCACATACACGATCTGGTTTATAAGTATCTGTCGCCTCGACTGGAAGTTATTCTGAAGGGGTTCGCCGGCTGAATGAACAGCATCACAGGCAGGGGTGAGGATCCTATTCAGTTGAGGGGTGTCAGCCCCCCCCCCCCCCCCCCCTACACACTTGGACGAGGAAGTGGGTCAAATCCGGGGAGATATCTGTATTTTTGTGGATTTTGATGGTACTTTAAGCGATTTGTCCCGGCTCAGTCCCCCCCCCCCCCCCCCCACCCAACTGTTCTGGAGAAACTACACCCCTGATGACAGGAATTCAATGATTGCGTATCAATTCCCTTTTCTTCACATTTTGTTCGATGGAAACATGTGTTATCTTGTGTCATTCGATGCTTCAAATACAGTTAGCACAAAATGTGTATTTTTCGTCTACCTTGCTGTAGAAAGAAACACTGGTGAAACCTGACGCAGGTTACAAATTGATGACACATTTACGGTAATGTTTTTATTTTACACTGGATGTGCTTGCACACGCACACGCACACACATTGATGACACATTGTATGGAGACACATTGACACAGTTTGCATGAAGACACATTGGGCACATTTATGTATGCATCAGTGGCGGATACAGGGGGGTGGCGACCAGGGACGGCCGCGCTGACGGCCAGGGACGGCCGCGCTGGCGACCAGGGACGGCCGCGCTGGCGACCAGGGACGGCCGCGCTGGCGACCAGGGACGGCCGCGCTGGCAGCCAGGGACGTCCGCGCTGGCGACCAGGGACGGCCGCGCTGACGGCCAGGGACGGCCGCGCTGGCGACCAGGGACGGCCGCGCTGACGGCCAGGGACGGCCGCGCGCGGGGCGCCGACCTCCGCTCCCCGTAGCGCGGAGACCGTCCTGCGCAGGGCGCCGACCTCCGCGCCCCGCAGCGCGGAGATCGTCCTGCGAAGGGCGCCGACCTCCGCGCCCCGTAGCGCGGAGATCGTCCTGCGCAGGGCGCCGACCTCCGCGCCCCGTAGCGCGGAGATCGTCCCTGCGCAGGGCGCCGACCTCCGCGCCCCGTAGCGCGGAGATCGTCCTGCGCAGGGCGCCGACCTCCGCGAAGGAAGCACCATCACCCTGAGAAGCCCCCACGGTACAAGGCAGGCGTCGACGCATATATGTGACGAGTCAGATCAGTCGCAGCCAGGGTAATTGATTGCGTGTATACTGTATGCTCAAATTCAGTATTAGTGGATGGTTGACCCGTTGAACCCGTTGACCCGTTAACGCAAAACACAATTCGGGGTGTAGCTTCACCCGCCAACCCGTTAGTTCCTAATCTTGACCTCTAATCAACCCTGACCTGGTTTCTAATCTTGGTCCGTCGAACCGTGAATCATTAGCCCGTTGATCCATTCATATTTATCGTGAGATAACTTGACTCGCTAACCCTCTGACCCGGTCAATCACCATCATCATCTCACGGTCTATTTACGAGTTCGCACGCGTTCAGTGCAAGCTAAGCGCATGGGCATCTTAACAGGGCACCTCATTTTTAAGGGGTCGGTGTGAGCCTTCTTCGAGTTTTCTCCCAAAAATGGGTTAACGGGTTAATGGCTTTGCGGGTGAAACATCCACTGGTATAATCCATTAGCTGATGCACCAGTTGAGTTCTGTTGGGCTGCTGTTGTTAGATAAACTAGTTGACATTGTTCTCGCATATCAGCAAACACGAAGTGCAGCACAGATATGTATTTGCAAGACATAGCATATCGACAAGCACGGAAACTCTCCACTTTCACCAACACAATCAACAAGATTTGCAAACTCTCACAACAACGTGAACGCAACCACGACGATTATTTGAACTTCTGGTCATTTCCGGAGGCTGCAGGGAGCGCCCTGAAAAATTACGGCTGTAATCTAATTAATTAATTACGGCTGTAATCTGACCGCTGTCAATTCAACTCCTCGCACAACACTCACAAAGTTCAGATGTTTCTGACACTATTCACTTAACGTGTTTTCCGGTTGCGGTTGCACCTGTGGCAGGAGTTGGGGCTGTAGACCCTGACATTTTGCACAAAAGGTTGATCATATCATATCATATATTTCGGAATACATCCATCAAATGGGTTTTCAGTTTCCACGTTAAATAACATAGATGTAAAAACATATCGCCCACGCATTAAATTCATCGGAAAATCATTCCACGCTCCGATGGCTCGGATGAAAAACGAGCGCCTGGCGAACTCAGTGCGTGCGCGCGGCACCTCCAGCTGCCCGTCACTGGTAGCCCTGGTTGTGCGCGTGGATACATCGGAGCGACTGATGATCCGTGAACAGAATAGTTCGGGGGCGTTCTCGGCATGAGTGAGTTTATACATGGCGTACCAGTCTCGTTCGATAACCATATCATTTAATCGCACGCCAGCCAAGTTCACGCAGTGTGCCAGATACTCGCTCGCGGTACCCCAGGCCAGTGACAACGCGACCGCCAAAGTTAATGAATGCACTTCTGCAGCCTACGTTTTTTAGTTTGAGTACAGCCTCCCCATACATACATGCAGTACTACAAATGAAACACAGGCGCCTCCACCAGCAGTCGCTTCGTTTCACGCGGCACGCGACGCTGCATTCTGGCGAGCCCGATAAAAACACAGTAACAGCGTCGGGTGATGGCGGCTATGTGTTGTTCCCACTTCAGGCATGAGTCGAGGTTGACACCCAGAATCTTCACCGACTACACTGGAATGATTTCAGAATTTCCGAATTGTATCGTAAAGTTAAAGTCCATGTTTTGGCGCGGGGATTTTAGAACAAGTAGGTCAGTTTTCGTAGGGTTTACCTTCAATCTGTTTTTGGTGAACCAAAGCAATTCAATCGACAAATTTCCTCAACGCGCCGCTTCAATTCTGGGAGGTTTCCTGGCGAGTCGGAATCCAGAAACTGGGCGTCATCGGCGTACAGTACCATCTTTCCGTGCGGCATATGTTGTGACAAGTCATTAGTAAATACGAGGTATAGCACTGGGGTCAAGATCGATCCCTGCACCACTCCATGGGTCACTGGAGGCTCGACACCTGTTCCGCCTCAAACAGATTGAGTGCGACCGGAAAGCCACGCACGGAACCACCTGTCATCGATGCCATACCACCCAGCTTCTCCAAGAGACGGCCGTGCTCGACGCTGTCAAAAGCCTTTGAAGTGTCTGCAGTGACGAGTGACGTCACGCGTCCACCATCAATGCTGTCGGTTATGTAACTGACAGCGTCGAGCAGGGCCGCCTCCGTGGATAGGCCGGCGGAATCAGTACTGCTGTGGACAGGGGCGTATTTAGAAATCCGTCAGGAGGGGGGGGGGGGGGGCAAGGGGGGCAAGTCCTCAAGAGGGCGCCAAACCCCCACAAGAGGGCTCCCCATTTTGTTCTCCGCAGATTTTGGCCGGTCACCTTATTTTGATATTCTAACTTAGGAAATCAATTTTCAAATTCACAACAAACAAAAAATGATTTTTTTCCGAAAAAAGTTTATTTTTATTTTGGGTGGTCAAAAACCAAACAAAATGAAAAATCGAGATAGCCATTTTAAAGAAAATATAATTTCCTGTCTTTTGACGTTTTGTATTTGCAATTTTCTTTAAAACTCTGTTTTCTACGATTTGTCAAACATTTATCGTTTTTCCCCCCAAAAAATGGCATGACATGACGACGCCGAATTGATTCAGCGTAAGGTACTGAAAGTTGCACGTTCCTATCTATCATGGACTTAGAGCCCTTCATGGAATGGGAATCCCCATGGAACCCATGGAACGGGGTGGGAATGGGGCCATTTTTGGAAATGTAACGGGTTGGAACGGGTTTGGGACAGACCATACCATTTTTTAGCACCACAAAAAGTGAAATATGCTGAAACGGGTGAGAATGGAAGCCCCATCAATTATGAATTCGGATTGGAACAGGTTTGGGTCTGGCTGAATGGGCTGGAACGGGATGGGGACTGAAAAAGTGTCCCATGCAGGGCTCTAATCATGGTGTTCAAGTTATTGAGAAAATCCGGGAGGGGGGGGGGGGGGGAAGATTCCCCCCCCCCCCCCGATTTCCGTGAAGTTGGCTACTTATTTAGCGATTTATTTAGAGACGACCTCCGATTTCTCCCAAAATGACATATATGATCAATTAGACCACGAGGAACACGAATCTGTTGTTCAATTTTCTATACCACGAGTCCTTCGAGGTAAAAATAAAGGTCAAAGGACGGGGAACTGAAAAAGTTCCAGAAGTTATCGCTTGATTTTGATTTTTTTTAAACCAAAATGTAGCTAAGGAAAAGTTGTAGCCGCATATCGAAAATCAAATTGATCGGCGTCAAACTTCAAGGTCAAGGTCAAAGGAAGTTACTGCTCGATTTTGATTTTTTTTAACCAAAATGTAGCTCAGGAAAAGTTCAAACTTATCGAGGTCCAACTTAAAGGTAAAAATCAAGGTCAAAGGACGGGAACTGCAAAAGTGCCAGAATTTACTGCTCGATTTGGATTTTCTTTAACAAAAATGTAGATCAGGAAAAGTTGTAGCCACACATCGAAAATCAAATTAATCGAGGTCCAACTTTAAGGTCAAAATCAAGGTCAAAGGACGGAGAACTGAAAAGGTGCCAGAAGTTACTGCTCGATTTTTATTTTTGTTTTACCAAAATGTAGTTCAGGAAAAGTTGTAGCCGCACAACGAAAATCAAATTAATCGAGGTCCAACTTTAAGGTCAAAATCAAGGTCAAAAGACGGGGAACTGAAAAAGTGCCAGAAGTTACTGCTCAGGAAGTTACTAGCTCAGGAAAAGTCAAAGGACGGGGAACTGAAAAAGCCCCACATCGAAAATAAAATTAATCGAGGTCCAAATTCAAAAAGTTACTGCTCGATTTGTATTTATTTTTACCAAAATGTAGCGCAGGAGAAGTTGTTGTCGCACATCGAAAATCAAATTAATTGAAGTCCAACTTCAAGGTCAAAATCAAGGTCAAAGGACGGGAACTGAAAAAAGTGCCAGAAGTTACTGCTCGATTTTTTTAAAAACCAAAATGAAAAAGCCCCGCATTGAAAACTAAATTATTCGAGGTCCAAATTCAAGGTCAACGTCAAGGTCAAAGGAAGTTACTGCTCGATTTTGATTTTTTAACCAAAATGTAGTTCATGAAAAGTTGTAGCCGCACATCGAAAATCAAATGAATCAAGCAAAATGTAGTTCAGGAAGTTCAATTAATCAAGGTCCAACTTCAATTTCAAAATAAAGGTCAAAGGACGAGGAACTGAAAAAGTGACAGAAGTTACCGCTCGATTTTGATTTTTTTTATAGCCAAAATGTAGCTCAGGAAAAGTTGTACCCGCACATCGAAAATCAAATTTATCGAGGTCCAACTTCAAGGTCAAAATCAAGGTCAAAGGACGGGGAACTGAGAAAGTGCCAGAAGTTACTGCTCGATGTTGATTTTGTTTTACCAAAATGTAGATCAGTTCCCTGTCCTTTGACCTTGATTTTGACCTTGAAATTGGACCTCGATTAATTTGATTTTCGATGTACGGCTACAACTTTTCCTGCGCTATATTTTGGTTAAAAAAAAATCGAGCAGTAACTTCTGGCACTTGTTCAGTCACCTGTCCTTTGACCTTGGTTTTGACGTTGAAGTTGGACCTCGATTAATTTTATTTGCGATGTGTGTCTACAACTTTTCCTGAGCTACATTTTGGTTTGAAAAAAGTCAAAATCGAGCATTAACTTTTGGCACTTTTTCAGTTCACCGTCATTTGACCTTGATTTTGACCTTGAAGTTGGACCTTGGTTAATTTTGATTTTCTATGTGTGGCTACAACTTGTCCTGAGCTACATTTTGGTTAGAAAACAAATCGACCAGTAAATTCCTTTGACCTTGATTTTGACCTTGAAGTTGGACCCCGATCTATTTGATTTTCGATGTGCGGCTACAAC
>JAXIVJ010009617.1:10000-50297 GCA_036785665.1 Chirona hameri | reverse complement strand
TGTGGGAATTTTTCAAAAGTAGGGTACTGAAAGTTGCATCGAAATCGGTTGGAAACTACGCGAGTTATTCCAGAAAAACTGAGGGGGGTGGCATCCACCCCCAACTCGGGCGAGGGTTAAAGGTTCCAGGTTTTGAGCTTTAAAAAAAAATATATAAGTTGGTATAGCTGATTCCAAATTGGTGTCGCTGGTTCCAAAGTTGATATGGCAGTTTCCTAACTCCAGGTCCTAAAAGTTGGTATGGCCCATGCCATACCTGTCATACTGCATTTTCCATCCTTGTAACGTGCTTTTCATCAATTTTGTTTGGACCTTTCAACGCTTGGGAAGGGCCCCTTTCAGCGCTCGGGAAGGGGCCCTTTCGAGGCGACGCACCCCCCTGGACGAAATCCTGGCTACGTGCCTGCCCTACTGTGCTGTGTAATGTGTAGTTGACAAACGGAAACGACAGAGAATGGTACACAGATCAGCCAGAAACGACAGAGAATGGTACACAGATCAGCCAGAAACGACAGAGAATGGTACACAGATCAGCCAGAAACGACAGAGAATGGTACACAGATCAGCCAGAAACGACAGAGAATGGTACACAGATCAGCCAGAAACGACAGAGAATGGTACACAGATCAGCCAGAAACGACAGAGAATGGTACACAGATCAGCCAGAAACGACAGAGAATGGTACACAGATCAGCCAGAAACGACAGAGAATGGTACACAGATCAGCCAGAAACGACAGAGAATGGTACACAGATCAGCCAGAAACGACAGAGAATGGTACACAGATCAGCCAGAAACGACAGAGAATGGTACACAGATCAGCCAGAAACGACAGAGAATGGTACACAGATCAGCCAGAAACGACAGAGAATGGTACACAGATCAGCCAGAAACGACAGAGAATGGTACACAGATCAGCCAGAACGACAGAGAATGGTACACAGATCAGCCAGAAACGACAGAGAATGGTACACAGATCAGCCAGAAACGACAGAGAATGGTACACAGATCAGCCAGCAGCTTACTTATCAGAGACAGAGCAAAATAGCATACAGATTAGGGGCAGATCGGAGCATATACAGTATGAGGAACAAATTAAAACGGTTAGACGCTGCTTTGAGCTGAACTACCAGGGTGGAATAATGATGGTTAGAATAATAATGGTAGAATCATAATAACTATTCGTAATTGTTCACTCTCCATGAGTTCATTGTGAATGGGTGATTTGTTTGCCACCGAGGGCACCGAGGGATAATAATTGTTTCCAAAAACTACGACAAATACACAAATACCTGGAAGAGGTTATTGGCATTGTACTTCATAACCTCGTCTTTCTTTCAGAACAGTAGTGAAAATCACTTTAGCAAATTGTTTGGATTGCTTAGAAGCCGACGGGGCCTTCAATGCCCAACACAACTCAAAGTGGTTTATTTTGCCTAACACAACCCAAAGTGCAGTTTATCTTTTGCCGGTGAAATCCTGACAAACATAACCAATTGAAGTTTGTTGCAATGATGATGACAAACAGCACATGACAATGCAATGTCTTGATTGCGCCGTCACAATGCGTATTAGAGGTGGTCTTGTCAGCCTGACTCTTGACATGGAAGTCCTATCGAAAGGACAAATTAAGCCATTAAGCATGACAAACCTCACTTGGTAGTACGCTTATAATTGGCTGAATAGGGAGGAGGGGGGGGGGGTAGCACTGCCGCCTGGGTAATACCGCCCACCTTCTGATCTCGTTAGATTTAATCCGTAGATGATCAGCTGAATGTCCTCTTGGTCACCGACGCGTCTGTGTGCGGACGTGGAGGGTGAGCTCCGGCATTTAAGCCGTTATCCATATGAAAAATAATGTTTTAGTTCGCATAAGACTCTGTTGCGATTTTATCAATTCATAATCTTTAGCTGTGTGTCGCTGACAGGTTGAAACGCCAAAAACGCTTTAGTTTTGTGTACATAGACAGTCGTCACTTCAGGCAATCAGAGTCACGCAAGTGTTGTGGCCAAAACGGCGTTGTCTTCTGCTGCGTCGCTGTGTTGTCATGGTAACGTTTGGGGTAGTACCGCCCACCTTGGCGGGGCTACCCCGGGCTATCTTTGAACCTGGAATTGTCATAGAAATAACAGTTGCAATTTTTACTTCAGCTTCTCGACTGCAGCACCATGATTTTATCAATGCTGGATTTGGTCGAAAGGTAGACTGAGTAACTATCTCCATGGTCACCACTCTACATGCCGTCCCAGCCCACACACCTAGCTAGTCACCGCGGAACGTCTGCTTGTTTTTTGTTTATATCGTTCGAGCATCGTTAATTCGTTCAGCCAAACATTTGGACAAATTTGGACTATGAAGCACATACCGCTTTAACAGTCTTAAGAACAGCCATAAAGGCGATGCTGTATCCAAGTTGGGCGGTATTACCCGGTGGCGGGATAATCCCAGAAATGCAAACTTTTTGTACACTGTCCACAATTCTGGCATCTGGTATATTGAAAGCTTTTCAGTTCATAGTGGTAGCAAAATGTTCGTATGTTGTACTCCAACTTACAGTTTACTGCAACTACTACCTACTTACTACATTCCTTCTGAGAGGCAAAAGACCTTATGGGATCGAGGTTATCCCTTCTTCCCCTATACGTGCATATAGATATACTGCAATTTAGGTTGTCAATGCTCAGTCTATCGTTGCATTTAAATGGTTTTTGGGGTCGAAGCTATTTGCGTTCGATAAGACTTACTGCCAGGAACCTGACTTTACCATAATCCCACAGTTCTCGTGAACATGATAATTTTGCGTTTGAAGTATTTCATGAAGTTGTAGTACTCAATTCGTCTACTGACCCAATGACCCATCGGAAGCCGCCACCTTCCGTCATTCCAAAACGGACGAATATGGGTGTACTGGGCGTGCCCGTTGGGGCTCGAACCCAAATATGCCTACTTTGTGAGTAAGCCCACCGTGGCAACGTGAAAGGGAAAGGGTACACCGACAACGCTCAAATGGATATCTTTGTTTTATTTACGGAATATTATATAAGCACTGCGTTTAAGAGTGTTCGAATATCAAACCATCCATTACCCAAATGGCATTTAAATGGTATGGCAGTGACAGTTATAATGAGAGCTGTCTCAATAATGGTAGCGTGCAGGTATCATATTAATACATAGTTACCTTAGGATGGCAAACACACAAACTGTTTGGGAGGGACATTTTTCACCGTAATCGATAAAACGCATCATGCAGGGGAGCAATGCTCCGCCCCTCCCAATAACCCACGGAGTGATTCAACGATCGAATTTAGGACCAAAACTTTTGCATTTTTATTAGTGATATGACGTCACATCTTACCTCAGGAAAACAAGTTTTGTTCGCAGATGATGTCCAGTTCTTGGACTCGGATGCGCCTAAAAATCTGGAAACGCTAAAGCGGCGAGTGGAAAGCACATTGGACATTGCCTTAAACTGGTTCACGCAAAATCGACTGAAAATAAATTCCACCAAAACGGAATTATTAGTGGTAAAACCGGTTAGACAGATCTTAACTACTCCTTTAAGCATCCGGTTCGGTTGTACAGAAGTCACTCCCTCGCCCCACGCTAAAATCCTCTGCGTTATGGTGGATTCAGCCCTATCCTAGGAGAAGCAAATTTCGCAGGTCACTCACCGGTGCTATTGCGTTCTCGTCGGGTTATCAAAATTAAGGCGCAAAATTCCGCGAGAAACAAAAAAGCATCTAGTGCAGGCCTTAGTTTTCCCTCACATTCAGTACTGCCTAACAGCATGGGGTGACAGTTATGTAACAGGTGACAGTTATGTAACGTGACTACAAAAAGACGGATTAAAAAAATCACCAACTTTGGAGCCCGCATAGTGTCAGGCCAACACCGACGAGATCGCATTAGTCCCACCCTGCAGGCCCTGGGCTGGCCGAGGTTCGAGGAGATGATCAAGGCTCGAGACCTGGCCATGGTGAAGCGGCTGCTCTCCGATACAGGCCCACCTACTTTAGGTGACTGCCTGACTCGCCGTGCCATCGTTTCCAGTAGTCAGACGCGAGGAAATGAGGCAGGGATGCTGGAGCTGCCTAGAATCAGGACCGAGGCAGCAAGGCGCTCTAGGGCCGTGATGGCGTGGAATGAGCGCATAAAAATTGCTAGTCAACAGTAACATGCTCGTCTTAACGTCTATCTAGGTTGTATTTTAACACTCATTGGTTCATCATGTTTTAAATGTTATTTAGCGATTGTATTTTGTGTTGTTTTTTATGTGTAATATCAGCGTGTAGTGTTTTTACTTTATTGTGTATGCATTGCGGTATTGTGATTAGATCGATTTGACATGGTTATATTTTATAAAATGATATTTACGCGAAGGCTGAAGAAACAAACACTGGAGACCTTAATAAAAAAATATTTAACTTCATACAACACATATGCATATGCATGTGCCCCTGGCCGTTATTTGGCTGGGGCATGTGGCCCGGCACCCCTTCCCTACGCCTATGATTGTGAGGGTGTGAATCAATAACAATTCTCCCAGCTTTAAGGTATTCAACTCGAACCAATATCAGTGATCGAAGAAGGTGAAATCTCTCAAAAGTGAAGGGGCCAGTTATCATTGTTTTGGGGCCCCAGGCTAAAAATTGGGGCATATGGCCCTGCCCCCTTCCCTATGCGAGGTCGTAGATTAATAGTTATTCTCCCAACTTCAAGGTATTCATCTAAAACCAATAGCAGTGATAAAAGAGGGATAGATTACTCAAAAGTGAGAGGGTCAGTTATCATTGTTAGCCCCCAGCCTAAAAGTAGGGGGCCATGACCCCCAGTCACCGTTCCTACGCCTATGATTGTGAAGTTGTGAATTAATTATTTTCTGCCAACGTAAAAGGCATTCATATCGAACCAACATCAGGGAAGAATTATAAATCGCTCAAAAGTAGGGAGCAGTTAACATTGTTGGATCCCCACCCTAAAAACTGGGGACTTGGCCTTCCCGGCCCCCGGTTTTTACACTTGTGGGTTATGGGATTGGGGGGTTGTAAATTCATAAATATTTGTGCACATTTAAAGCATTCATATCGAACAAATATCAGCGATCGGAGGAGGAGAAATCGTTCAAAAGTGGGGGGAGGCAGTTAACATTGCTCCCCCCGCCTGAAAAGTGTGTGTGTGTGGGGGGGGGGGCATGCCCCCCCCCCCACACACACTTTTCAGGCTGGGGGGGGGGGCAGCAATGTTAATTGCAACGGCTAAAAACTGGCTATCTCGGATTTTTGATATTTTTAGTTTTTGATCCCCAAAAACTCAAAAACCTTTGTTTTTGGGGAAAATGATCACAAAATAAACTTTTTCTAAAACATTCAAAACTCGGAAGATATGTCAGAAAACCATACCTAGGCAACTACCATGCCAAATTTCAAACTGATATCTCTATTTTTGACTGACTTATGACATCTAAAGTATGGGTAACCTTTGACGTCATATTTTCAAATTGCGTTTCTTGGCTTTTATTGACTAAATACAGACAAATAAATGACATCACTGTATTTATAAGACAAACCTGGTCTAGCAACATGCCTTTTTTGTTTAGATATAAGTTATAACACTTTACATTTGTGACCTTCGGTGACCTGAATTTGACCGAAATTGACATTTACTTCACGTAAATGAAGTCAGGTGGTAAAATGACTATCACTATCGAATTATACGTAGAAAATAACTCATAAAACATGTGTTGCATGACTTTCGTAGATATTTTGAGCATAGTAACCTTTTGTGACCTGACCTTGACCTTGGCCAACAATCTAACTTTAGCTCATGCGGGATATATATTATACCTTTGGTAGCACTTTGGGTGAAACTGGTCGCAATCGAAGGCCTTGGATGGAAAGTATGGCCCATAAACTCAAATACACCGATTTTGACCTTTGACCTGACCGTGACCTGACATTTGAGCTCACTTTGACATTTTCGGGCATGCTTTAGATTCGTCTCATTGAGAGCATTCGATTGCCGCATTGTGCCTTTCGCTGCGATCATTGGTCCGGGGGATAACCAGGGAGCAGTCAATGGCGTTCTGCTGAGACCCCAGTCAATGCCGGGTTAACTATGCGACCGAAACAAAGTATTTAATTCCCCCTCGTTTGATTTGAAGATTCTTGGCTTTCCACATCCAAAGTGGCCCCACCAGTGAAATTTCCTTACAGAAGGCCCTGGGCCGGAGGCAGCAGTAGCAGCGGCCAAGCGTGGCCAGCGTCTCTCAGAAGACTGGCGGGAGAGTCCCGCACCAGCCGGGCCCCAGCCGGCCAGACCACCGCTGATTGGCCGTTGCGGTGACCTCAGACTGTGACGTCACCACAAGCCGCCAATGGGCGGCGTTCCTCAGTACTGTGCGGCGCAGTATCCACGGCCGGCCGGCACCAGCTCACGGCGGATGCCCGCTACTCTGACGTCAATCCATCGTTTGGGCCCCCTGGAGGCGTAAGCTGAACTCCCTCAGGGTCACCGACCTAATTGACACTCGTGCATGGTGACTTGCACGAGACCTCCAAATATGGAGTCTCTGGCACCATCTGTTTGACTTGTGAAGCCTATTTAATGAAATTTGTCATTTTGCATTTGACACGTGCCACGTGCCACGTGCCATCCCGAGTGAGGCATGGCCGGAAAGCGACCAGTGAGCTCTATCGGCACACCACATTTTGCTTGGCTAGCTCAATATTCACAGGCAGTAGACGACCATATGTCCAGGGCGTTTTACCCCTCCCCCCCCCCCCCCCCTGGGGGGTTTATTTTGCCCCCTCAGGATAGGCGGCCATCAATGGATTTTGGGCCGCTGTATCACGAACGTGACCTGCGAGTATCAAGTCTGTGTCACCAACCGTGTGACCTAAGGAGGCGAAAAAATAAAATGATGGCGGCCACTCTTTGGCACTTGGCACGTGCCACGTGCCTTCGATTGACCCGCAAATAGTTCAATCGTCTGTCCCACGTTTTGCCGCATCGAACGGTGTCAGCCGCGTCGAAATCGGCCCGGCCGTTTGGGTTCCACGTGCCAATATGCTCAATTGGACACACACACACACACACACACACACACACACACACACACACACACACACACACACACACACACACACACACACACACACACACACACACACACACACACACACGCACGCGCGCGCGCACGCACACGCACACGCACACGCACACGCACACGCACACGCACACGCACACGCACACGCACACGCACACGCACACGCACACGCACACGCACACGCACACGCACACGCACACGCACACGCACACGCACACGCACACGCACACGCACACGCACACGCACACGCACACGCACACGCACACGCACACGCACACGCACACGCACACGCACACGCACACGCACACGCACACGCACACGCACACGCACACGCACACGCACACGCACACGCACACGCACACGCACACGCACACGCACACCCACACCCACACCCACACCCACACCCACACCCACACCCACACCCACACCCACACTCACACTCACACCCACACCCACACCCACACCCACACGCACACGCACACGCACACGCACACGCACACGCACACGCACACTCTCCTCCCACTTTCCGAACGACGGCCCGGTGGAAATCTTCAAACTCTGAAAAACATGTAAACATGTTTCTCATCGTTCTACGATTTTGAATGAGCTCTAGGGCGGGAAAATGTTTTCTGTGTGCTGGAAAAATTACTCTTCATTCGTTTCCAACCATGTATGGCGTTGTCCGTTCGATATTATCTACGTCAAAGAAAAATACGCATCGGCTACTCGTCCTTTTACCATATCGTATCGAATTTTCGGCCAACGCGTCAAGACTGCCATCATCAGTATCGACATTGATATTGATAATGGTCTCGACGCGAAGGCTTTTCGCCTACTCATCGAGGCTAGGTAGGTTAGATCACCAGGTTAGATCTGATACGAAGTAGGTATCGCAGTACATCTGTGATTGGTAGACTGTACCGCAGTGCATCTGTGATTGGTAGACTGTACTACAGTACAGCTGTGATTGGTAGACTGTACTGCAGTACAGCTGTGATTGGTAGACTGTACCGCAGTACAGCTGTGGTTGGTAGACTGTACCGCAGTACAGCTGTGAATGGTAGACTGTACTACAGTACAGCTGTGATTGGTAGACTGTACCGCAGTACATCTGGGATTGGTAGACTGTACCGCAGTACAGCTGTGATTGGTAGACTGTACCGCAGTACAGCTGTGATTGGTAGACTGTACCACAGTACAGCTGTGATTGGTAGACTGTACTGCGGTACATCTGTGATTGGTAGACTGCACCGCAGTACAGCTGTGATTGGTAGACTGTACTACAGTACAGCTGTGATTGGTAGACTGTACCGCAGTACAGCTGTGATTGGTAGACTGTACTACAGTGCAGCTGTGATTGGTAGACTGTACCGCAGTACAGCTGTGATTGGTAGACTGTACCGCAGTACAGCTGTGATTGGTAGACTGTACTACAGTACAGCTGTGATTGGTAGACTGTACCGCAGTACAGCTGTGATTGGTAGACTGTACTGCAGTACAGCTGTGATTGGTAGACTGTACCGCAGTACATCTGTGATTGGTAGACTGTACCGCAGTACAGCTGTGGTTGGTAGACTGTACTACAGTACAGCTGTGATTGGTAGACTGTACTACAGTACAGCTGTGATTGGTAGACTGCACCGCAGTACAGCTGTGATTGGTAGACTGTACTGCAGTACAGCTGTGATTGGTAGACTGTACTGCAGTACAGCTGTGATTGGTAGACTGTACCACAGTACAGCTGTGGTTGGTAGACTGTACTACAGTACAGCTGTGATTGGTAGACTGTACCGCAGTACAGCTGTGATTGGTAGACTGTACCGCAGTACATCTGTGATTGGTAGACTGTACTGCAGTACAGCTGTGATTGGTAGACTGTACTGCAGTACAGCTGTGATTGGTAGACTACATCGCAGTACATCTGTGATTGGTAGACTGTACTGCAGTACAGCTGTGATTGGTAGACTGTACTACAGTACATCTGTGATTGGTAGACTGTACTGCAGTACAGCTGTGATTGGTAGACTACATCGCAGTACATCTGTGATTGGTAGACTGTACTGCAGTACAGCTGTGATTGGTAGACTGTACCGCAGTACATCTGTGATTGGTAGACTGTACTGCAGTACAGCTGTGATTGGTAGACTGTACCGCAGTACATCTGTGGTTGGTAGACTGTACTACAGTACAGCTGTGATTGGTAGACTGTACTGCAGTACATCTGTGATTGGTAGACTGCACCGCAGTACTGCTGTGATTGGTAGACTGTACTACAGTACAGCTGTGATTGGTAGACTGTACCGCAGTACAGCTGTGATTGGTAGACTGTACCGCAGTGCAGCTGTGATTGGTAGACTGTACTACAGTACAGCTGCGGTTGGTAGACTGTACCGCAGTACAGCTGTGATTGGTAGACTGTACCGCAGTACAGCTGTGATTGGTAGACTGTACTGCAGTACAGCTGTGATTGGTAGACTGTACTGCAGTATAGCTGTGATTGGTAGACTGTACCGCAGTACATCTGTGATTGGTAGACTGTACCGCAGTACAGCTGTGATTGGTAGACTGTACCGCAGTACAGCTGTGATTGGTAGACTGTACCGCAGTACAGCTGTGATTGGTAGACTGTACTGCAGTACATCTGTGATTGGTAGACTGTACCGCAGTACAGCTGTGATTGGTAGACTGTATTGCAGTACATCTGTGATTGGTAGACTGTACCGCAGTACAGCTGTGATTGGTAGACTGTACCGCAGTACATCTGTGATTGGTAGACTGTACTGCAGTACAGCTGTGATTGGTAGACTGTACCGCAGTACAGCTGTGATTGGTAGACTGTACCGCAGTACAGCTGTGATTGGTAGACTACATCGCAGTACAGCTGTGATTGGGAGACTGTACTGCAGTACATACAATTATGTTTGGTATACCGCAGGCCTACCATGTTTTTTTGTTTTGTTCTGCAAGCTTGCCAATGTTCAGCGGAGCATAGCCACTCTAAGCTAACGGTTTTGTTATTATACAATGTACTTATGATGCTCGGGGCCCTCATAGTAGTGTCCCTTGCTGGTTTCCTGGACAGCGATAACACATTTTACGACAAACTTTGAAATTTCGAGTCAATGTTTCATTTAGAAATATACAATTTGTCCTTTCTTATTTGTAGAATCTGCTCATGCAGATAAAAATCATGTTTTCACTAACCCATTGTTTGTTTGTGTTGCAGACGCACCGGTGTGTGTGTCGGGACAAAAGGTACAGTACGGCACGGCCAAGGGCAAGGCGGCCCACGTCGTCTGTCAGGTAGACGCCAACCCTGCCGACGTCACGTTCCGCTGGCAGTTCAACAGCAGCACAGAGAGGCTGGACCTGCCGTTCTCACAGGTCAGTCCACCATAGAGACGCTGGACCTGCCGTAATCACAGGTCAGTCCACCACAGAGACGCTGGACCTGCCGTAATCACAGGTCAGTCCACCACAGAGACGCTGGACATGCCGTAATCACAGGTCAGTCCACCACAGAGACGCTGGACCTGCCGTAATCACAGGTCAGTCCACTACAGAGACGCTGGACCTGCCGTAATCACAGGTCAGTCCACCACAGAGACGCTGGACATGCCGTAATCACAGGTCAGACCACTACAGAGACGCTGGACAGTGGGTATGCCATAATCACAGGTCAGTCCACCACAGAGACGCTGGACCTGCCGTTCTCACAGGTCAGTCCACCACAGAGACGCTGGACATGCCGTAATCACAGGTCAGTCCACCACAGAGACGCTGGACCTGCCGTTCTCACAGGTCAGTCCACCACAGAGACGCTGGACATGCCGTAATCACAGGTCAGTCCACCACAGAGACGCTGGACCTGCCGTTCTCACAGGTCAGTCCACCACAGAGACGCTGGACCTGCCGTAATCACAGGTCAGTCCACCACAGAGACGCTGGACCTGCCGTAATCACAGGTCAGTCCACCACAGAGACGCTGGACCTGCCGTAATCACAGGTCAGTCCACCACAGAGACGCTGGACCTGCCGTTCTCACAGGTCAGTCCACCACAGAGACGCTAGACAGTGGGTATGCCGTAATCACAGGTCAGTCCACCACAGAGACGCTGGACAGTGGGTATGCCGTAATCACAGGTCAGTCCACTACAGAGACGCTGGACAGTGGGTATGCCATAATCACAGGTCAGTCCACCACAGAGACGCTGGACCTGCCGTAATCACAGGTCAGTCCACCACAGAGACGCTGGACCTGCCGTAATCACAGGTCAGTCCACCACAGAGACGCTGGACATGCCGTAATCACAGGTCAGTCCACCACAGAGACGCTGGACCTGCCGTTCTCACAGGTCAGTCCACCACAGAGACGCTGGACCTGCCGTTCTCACAGGTCAGTCCACCACAGAGACGCTGGACCTGCCGTAATCACAGGTCAGTCCACCACAGAGACGCTGGACCTGCCGTAATCACAGGTCAGTCCACCACAGAGACGCTGGACATGCCGTAATCACAGGTCAGTCCACCACAGAGACGCTGGACCTGCCGTTATCACAGGTCAGTCCACTACAGAGACGCTGGACAGTGGGTATGCCATAATCACAGGTCAGTCCACCACAGAGACGCTGGACCTGCCGTAATCACAGGTCAGTCCACTACAGAGACGCTGGACAGTGGGTATGCCATAATCACAGGTCAGTCCACCACAGAGACGCTGGACCTGCCGTAATCACAGGTCAGTCCACCACAGAGACGCTGGACCTGCCGTTATCACAGGTCAGTCCACCACAGAGACGCTGAACATGCCGTTATCACAGGTCAGTCCAGCACAGAGAGGCTGGACATGACGTTATCACAGGTCAGTCCACCACAGAGAGGCTGGACCTGCCGTTCTCACAGGTCAGTTCTGTTGATATCAGCGCATTGTATGCACTATCTCTTCAACCAACTTGTGATCGGACATCATACATATATGTTAAAGCACATGCTTCTGCTGAACACTTTTAGTGCAGTTCTCGAACGTTGCCAGGTGAGCGGCAGTTGTTTGTGCTGTACTCTCCTTCCACTCACACTGGCGTGTTGGGGGTGGAGTTTTCGGCGGAATGACTGTCGGTCGAATGACTGTCGGCGGAATGACTGTCGGTCGAATGACTGTCGGCGGAATGACTGTCGGTCGAATGACTGTCGGCGGAATAACTGTCGGTCGAATGACTGTCGACGGAATGACTGTCGGTCGGAATGACTGTCGGTCGAATGACTGTCGGTCGGAATGACTGTCGGTCGGAATGACTGTCGGTAGAACGGTCTCGACTGCTAAGTGGACCATACACCAGACCTTGAAGCCCCGCCGAGCCAAACCGAGCCGGGCCGGGCCGAGCCGGGCCGAGCCGGGCCGAGCCGGGCCGAGCCGGGCCGAGCCGGGCCGAGCCGGGCCGAGCCGGGCCGAGCCGGGCCGAGACGGGCCGAGTCGGAGCCCCGCCGAGCCGAGCCTAGCCGGGCCGAGCCGGGTCGAGCCGGGCCGAGACGGGCCGAGCCGGGCCGAGCCGGGCCGAGCCGGGCCGAGCCGGGCCGAGTCGGGCCGAGTCGGGCCGAGTCGGGCCGAGCCGGGCCGAGCCGGGCCGAGCCGGCCCGAGCAGGGCCGAGCCGGGCCGAGTCGGGCCGAGTCGGGCCGAGTCGGGCCGAGCCGGGCCGAGCCGGGCCGAGCCTGGCCGAGCCGGGCCGAGCCGGGCCGAGCCGGGCCGAACCGAACCGAGCCGGGCCGAGCCCCGCCGAGCCGAGCCGGGCCGAGTCGAGCCGAGTTGAGCCGAGCCGGGCCGGGCCGGGCCGAGCCGGGCCGAGCCGGGCAGAGTCGGGCCGAGTCGGAGCCCCGCCGACCCGAGTCGAGCCGCGTTGAGCCGAGCCGGGCCGAGCCGGGCCGAGCCGGGCCGAGCCGGGACGAGCCGGGCCGAGCCGCGTTGAGCCGAGCCGGGCCGGGCCGAGCCGCGTTGAGCCGAGCCGGGCCGGGCCGAGCCGGGCCGAGTCGGACCGAGTCGGAGCCCCGCCGAGCCGAGTCGAGCCGCCTCGTGTCGCCTTTCCAGACGGCCGCAGTTCAGAGGTTTTCCGTCTCAGCTCGGCTGCCCCGGACGCCGGGCCGGATTGGGGGTTGAGTTCAGCTTGTTCTCAGTATAATGGGATGGGACGTGGGTGTGTTCGGTCCGGGAAGCTGCCGTTAGCGGAACGGACGGCGGCGATCGGGGGCCGGAATTATGCTGGGCGGATGAGAACGGTGAGCTATTCTATAATAGGGCTGCAATCGTGTGGATTATTGGCGAGATGTGCCAACCGCCCTGGATATTGTCCGCGCTGGCTTTGGAAATCAGCGAAGATGGCAGTGGTGGCTCATGGTTCGAGGGGAGTTTATCTGAAACGCTGTTTCAGTATTCAGCTGACGGAGGCTGGGATGTAGTCCGTACCAGTCCTTATTTCAGGACCACCTCCCAGCTGACGTGACGTGACGTGACGTGACGTGACGTGACGTGTCCTCAGATCACGTCCAGCGGCTTGGAGAGCAGCGCCTCTCACACGCCGAAGACTGACCTAGACTACGGCACTCTGCTATGTACGGCCGATAACGCTATCGGTCGGATGGTGCAGCCCTGTGTCTTCCACATCGTGCCGGCCGGTGAGTGAGACAGTCGGCAGTGCCGGCCGGTGAGTGAGACAGTCGGCAGTGCCGGCCGGTGAGTGAGACAGTGGGCAGTTCCGGCCGGTGAGTGAGACAGTCGGCAGTTACGGCCGGTGAGTGAGACAGCCGGCAGTGCCGGCCGGTGAGTGAGACAGTCGGCAGTTACGGCCGGTGAGTGAGACAGCCGGCAGTGCCGGCCGGTGAGTGAGACAGTCGGCAGTTACGGCCGGTGAGTGAGACAGCCGGCAGTGCCGGCCGGTGAGTGAGACAGTCGGCAGTGCCGGCCGGTGAGTGAGACAGTCGGCAGTGCCGGCCGGTGAGTGAGACAGCCGGCAGTTACGGCCGGTGAGTGAGACAGTCGGCAGTTACGGCCGGTGAGTGAGACAGTCGGCAGTGCCGGCCGGTGAGTGAGACAGTCGGCAGTTACGGCCGGTGAGTGAGACAGTCGGCAGTGCCGGCCGGTGAGTGAGACAGCCGGCAGTTCCGGCCGGTGAGTGAGACAGCCGGCAGTGCCGGCCGGTGAGTGAGACAGTCGGCAGTTACGGCCGGTGAGTGAGACAGTCGGCAGTGCCGGCCGGTGAGTGAGACAGCCGGCAGTTACGGCCGGTGAGTGAGACAGTCGGCAGTTACGGCCGGTGAGTGAGACAGTCGGCAGTGCCGGCCGGTGAGTGAGACAGTCGGCAGTTACGGCCGGTGAGTGAGACAGTCGGCAGTGCCGGCCGGTGAGTGAGACAGCCGGCAGTTCCGGCCGGTGAGTGAGACAGTCGGCAGTTACGGCCGGTGAGTGAGACAGCCGGCAGTTACGGCCGGTGAGTGAGACAGTCGGCAGTTACGGCCGGTGAGTGAGACAGTCGGCAGTGCCGGCCGGTGAGTGAGACAGTCGGCAGTTACGGCCGGTGAGTGAGACAGTCGGCAGTGCCGGCCGGTGAGTGAGACAGCCGGCAGTTCCGGCCGGTGAGTGAGACAGTCGGCAGTTACGGCCGGTGAGTGAGACAGTCGGCAGTTACGGCCGGTGAGTGAGACAGTCGGCAGTGCCGGCCGGTGAGTGAGACAGCCGGCAGTGCCGGCCGGTGAGTGAGACAGTCGGCAGTGCCGGCCGGTGAGTGAGACAGTCGGCAGTGCCGGCCGGTGAGTGAGACAGTCGGCAGTTACGGCCGGTGAGTGAGACAGTCGGCAGTTACGGCCGGTGAGTGAGACAGTCGGCAGTTACGGCCGGTGAGTGAGACAGCCGGCAGTTCCGGCCGGTGAGTGAGACAGTCGGCAGTTACGGCCGGTGAGTGAGACAGTCGGCAGTTACGGCCGGTGAGTGAGACAGTCGGCAGTGCCGGCCGGTGAGTGAGACAGCCGGCAGTGCCGGCCGGTGAGTGAGACAGTCGGCAGTGCCGGCCGGTGAGTGAGACAGTCGGCAGTGCCGGCCGGTGAGTGAGACAGTCGGCAGTTACGGCTCACTGCACAGCGCCACCAAACAACACGGGGGCTTACACCAGTGATTCTCAAATAGGGGATAATTACCCTACTCAGGGTAAGGGAGCCTTAGAGTAATGGATCCTCAGGGTAATGGATCCTCAGGGTAATGGAGCCTTCGGACAAGGGTAATGACCATTGGGCAGCCTAGTGATAAACTGTATAGCTGATTCGTTGGAAGATGGCCCACAATGCACATCATCTACCCCAGTTTCTGTTTCACTGTCACCACATTTTCGCAAAGAGCATCAAAACCAATCAATGCTAAATGATATTCAGCTTTGTATTACGGTTTGCGGGTGTTATACGCTGGAAACCTGTGTCTTAGGCTAAGAGCAACGGCTCGCATGTCCACTTACATTCCTGTCCCTAGATGGCACTAGTAGTATACGCCTCAAGTTATGCTGTACCGCATAGCTTGGAGCCAATAACTGCGGTCTGCGAAATGCGGGAGAGGACAGTTAGCCATTCTGGTCATAAAAATAGGGTAACCACATACCCTTGACGCTGAGAAAGACAGCACATTATCCAGCAGCTTCAGTGGCTGCAGGTGGAAGTGGATAGATCTACCCAATTCACTGTCCAACCGGCAGCCGCGGGGAGCGCTAAGCTTCAACGAGACAGTTGGAGTTTACTCTGGGCCAGATATTATTGGCGATCGTTATGAAATGTGAGATGATCGGTGATCTGCAGGGAATAACGGAGCCCGTTACATGGGAAGTGTGACTGACATATCATCTCTGTCCTGTCTGGCAGGTCCGCCGGAGCCGGTGCTCAACTGCACCGTCATCAGATCATCCCTGTCCTGTCTGGCAGGTCCGCCGGAGCCGGTGATCAACTGCACCGTCACCAACCAGACGGCCGAGTCGCTGCAGGTGGCGTGCGCGGCCGGCTTTGACGGCGGACTGCGGCAGCGGTTCGTGGCGGAGCTGTACGACGTGGCCTCGGGCCGGCTCGAGCGCAACCTCAGCCGTCCGCAGCCGACCTTCACGGTGGCGCGGCTGCCGGCCGGCCTCGAGCTGCGGCTGCAGCTGTATGCCGCTAACAGCCGCGGACGCAGCCGCCCCACCACGCTCGAAGGCTTCACGCTCAAGGCCGCCGAGAAACGCATCAGCAGCAGCACCGGTGAGTACGACTGCAATTCTCACGCGGATTTTCCAATTTCTGTACACTATTAGACTCGTTTCGAATCGAACTACGTCCTATTCAAGCAGGGAGTGGTGGATTGAGGCGAGGCTCACAATGCCGAAGCGCTGCTACAGTCTCGTTCAGGCGCAGTTTTACGCCTCTTCGATCTTGTATACTGTTTGTCGATGCGCCGTCTGTTTGCCTTCGTCCTGCTGCGTAGTGTTGCGATTATGTTCTCAGTGGGTTATATCCTGTCTCGGTCATGTTCTAGCCATCTGTCTGACTCTCTCAGTGGGGTATATCCTGTCCCGGTCATGTTCTAGCCGTCTGTCTGACTCTCTCAGTGGGTTATATCCTGTCTCGGCCATGTTCTGGCTGTCTGTCTGACTCTCTCAGTGGGTTATATCCTGTCTCGGTCATGTTCTAGCCGTCTGTCTGACTCTCTCAGTGAGTTATATCCTGTCTCGGTCATGTTCTAGCCGTCTGTCTGACTCTCTCAGTGGGTTGTATCCTGTCTCGGTCATGTTCTGGCCGTCTGTCTGACTCTCTCAGTGGGTTATATCCTGTCTCGGTCATGTTCTGGCCGTCTGTCTGACTCTCTCAGTGGGTTATATCCTGTCTCGGTCATGTTCTAGCCGTCTGTCTGACTCTCTCAGTGGGTTATATCCTGTCTCGGTCATGTTCTAGCCGTCTGTCTGACTTTCGCGGTGAGTTATATCATGTCTCGGTCATGTTCTAGCCATCTGTCTGACTCTCTCAGTGGGGTATATCCTGTCTCGGTCATGTTCTAGCCGTCTGTCTGACTCTCTCAGTGGGTTATATCCTGTATCGGTCATGTTCTAGCCGTCTGTCTGACTCTCGCAGTGGGTTATATCCTGTCTCGGTCATGTTCTAGCCATCTGTCTGACTCTCTCAGTGGGTTATATCCTGTCTCGGTCATGTTCTAGCCGTCTGTCTGACTCTCTCAGTGGGTTATATCCTGTCTCGGTCATGTTCTAGCCATCTGTCTGACTCTCTCAGTGGGTTATATCCTGTCTCGGTCATGTTCTAGCCATCTGTCTGACTCTCTCAGTGGGTTATATCCTGTCTCGGTCATGTTCTAGCCGTCTGTCTGACTCTCTCAGTGGGTTATATCCTGTCTCGGTCATGTTCTAGCCGTCTGTCTGACTTTCTCAGTGGGTTATATCCTGTCTCGGTCATGTTCTGGCCGTCTGTCTGACTCTCTCAGTGGGTTATATCCTGTCTAGGTCATGTTCTAGCCGTCTGCCTGACTCTCTCAGTGGGTTATATCCTGTATCGGTCATGTTCTAGCCGTCTGTCTGACTCTCTCAGTGGGCTATATCCTGTATCGGTCATGTTCTAGCCGTCTGTCTGACTCTCTCAGTGGGTTATATCCTGTCTCGGTCATGTTCTGGCCGTCTGTCTGACTCTCTCAGTGGGTTATATCCTGTCTTGATCATGTTCTGACCGTCTGTATGACTCTCTCAGTGGGTTATATCCTGTCTCGGTCATGTTCTGGCCGTCTGTCTGACTCTCGCAGTGGGTTATATCCTGTTATGGTCATGCTCTGGCCGTCTGTCTGACTCTCTCAGTGGGTTATATCCTGTTACGGTCATGTTCTAGCCGTCTGTCTGACTTTCTCAGTGGGTTATATCCTGTCTCGGTCATGTTCTAGCCGTCTGTCTGACTCTCTCAGTGGGTTATATCCTGTCTCGGTCATGTTCTGGCCGTCTGTCTGATTCTCTCAGTGGGTTATATCCTGTTTCGGTCATGTTCTGGCCGTCTGTCTGACTCTCTCAGTGGGTTATATCCTGTCTCGGTCATGTTCTGGCCGTCTGTCTGACTCTCTCAGTGGGTTACATCCTGTCTCGGTCATGTTCTAGCCGTCTGTCTGACTCTCTCAGTGGGTTATATCCTGTCTCGGTCATGTTCTGGCCGTCTGTCTGACTCTCTCAGTGGGTTATACCCTGTATCGGTCATGTTCTGACCGTCTGTCTGACACTCCCAGTCTGACCGTCTGACTCTGACCGTCTCCCTGACTCTCTCAGTTGAGATGCCGCCGGTGGAAAACGTCTCCGTGACGCCGATCCTGGGGGTGCTGATCGGAGTGGTGGCCTCCCTCATCATCATCGCCATCGGGGTCGTCGCCTGCATGAGGAACAACAGGTTTGTTCCCTGAACTGCGCTGCGGTCTTCAGCCGGACAGAGACGCTTCCGTCGCTGTATCCAACCCCCGTCCCCGAACACGGCATTTCATGCGCTGAATCAGGCTCGCAACAAACGTTTTAATTAGGTCATTTTATTTTTGCCACTCACAACGGGAAATTGCCCCAGCTAATTGGCCCAACAACTAATTGGAAATTGGATGTAGGCGTTTATTCTTTTATTTCGTATTCGCCGCTGTTGTGTTGCGGATTGATTGGGAACCCATCCCCGAACCGGTCGCCCCGAGATACGGGCTTGGTGTCTCCTACACAGTGAGCGGGTATGTTCATGCTGTCGCTGACCAACCGGCTAAGGTGTGCAAACGCTGTGCCTGTAACATTGAACCAACCTTGCTCATTCCTCTAAAGCGCTGTTATTTTATTCGTAGATTGAGGACAAGTATGATTATCGTTCTAAAACACAGTGCAAGACCTTGTAGTATACTTTAATGGACGAGCGTCTGGAAAATATTTGTTATTGGACGAGCCGAAGGCGAGTTCAATAATAAATATTCCAGGCGCGAGTCCATTCATTATTTTATCATGCAACTGTTCGCCCGATCAAATAATCCAATAATTCATGACCATATGGCATGATCCGGGGGTCCAAAGTTATATGGCAGCAACGGCGTACATTTTCCTACTAGGTCATAGGGTTCCATGTTAATTTTTTTTTTCGGGCCCACGGCTTTTTACCTGCAACCGATACGACAATCAAAGGTACCTAGAAATGAAGCGTGCACATTTTGCTTTCGATTTCCGGGTTCAAAAGTGTACGCTGTGCGGTTAGTTTTCGAGCTATTAAGCATCTCGTGAACCCATGCAGATCGAGCGATGGCCAAGCGCAGCTCCAGCGTGCCCTGACGGACCTGAGGTCACCTGCCGACCCGTGTCCTGACTGACTGAGGTCACCTGCCGACCCGTGCCCTGACTGACCTGAGGTCACCGTACCCTGACTGACCTGAGGTCTCCCGCCGTCACCGTGCCCTGACTAACCTGAGGTCACCTGTCGACCCGTGCCCTGGCTGACCTGAGGTCTCCCGCCGTCCCGTACCCTGACTGACCTGAGGTCACCGTACCCTGACTAACCTGAGGTCTCCCGCCGTCCCGTGCCCTGACTGACCTGAGGTCACCTGCCGTCCTCAGCCGGAGGGCGGCCAAGCCTGCCAACCCGGCCGACTTGGTGCACTCGTCTCTGATGATCAAAGAAGGGAGTAACGCCGCCGTCGACGTGGACTATACCGCTGCGGAAGTGTCTCCAGCCTCGGTCAAACACCTCACCGCCGACGACACCAACCCAGACGTGGTACCAAACAAGTTCGGTGAGTGTGGCTCGTGTAGCAACCAATCACCGCAACTGGACGTTCAACAGTTGACTGCGCAACTCCCTGACTAGCCTGACATGTGGCAGTGGTCAAACATTGAGTGTCGAAGTTTAATCATTTTTGTGTATATAGTGTGCTTTTATATGTGCTTTGCATGGTATTTTTGTGCGGATTGAAATGTTAGAAGAAGTATGCCTCTTGTTGCGAGGATAAAACATTGTTTCCAAGCAAAAGCAGGTATTCCCTCAGTGAAAGGTATGCATTTTTTTCCCATCATGATTGCCTCTATCTCAATGTTTCTTTGTGCATAAAGGAAAACCCAACGCATTTCATTGTATTGCTTATATTTGAGGCAAAGGCCAAACTAAAACTACACTTGAATGTGTTATTACAAGTAAACATAGCTTTCTTCGCGCGGTAATGAAACAAAACACAGCATAGTCCATATTATAGGCTTCATAGCTGGACCCGTTATTAACTTAGGATCCCATTATGAATAGCTTCCCGCCTGTTGGTAAAGCAAACCTCATTGGCATTCGTCAAAAATGGAATGTTTACGCTAGCGGGAATGCTTTCAGGGAAGGCATATACAACATTATGCATTCATAGGGTAAAATATTCTCATATGGCATCCAAGAGAGCCAATTTTACATTCTGGTCAACAGCAGGCATGTAGCCAGGAGAGGGGGGGGGGGCAGCGCCTCGAAAAGGCCCCCTTCCCGAGCGTTGAAAGGGCCAAACAAAACGGACGAAAAGGCACGTTACAACAATGGAGAATGCAGTGTGACAGGTATGGCATGGGCCATATAAACTTTTAGGAGCAGAGGCCATTCTTATTTTAAAAAATTCGAGCAGTGGCTATTTTTTTAAAAAATGGCCTCAGGACCCGGTGAGGAGATGTTTAGTGTCGAAACACCGCCTCGGAAATGCAGCAGCAAAGCCAAATAATATGCAGGTATTTTACACACTGCCCAAACATAACAAATTGCCAGTCCTCAGGCCATTCTTTAAAAAAAAAATAGAGCCAGCGGCTCGATTAAAAAAAAATAAGAATGGCCTCTGGAGTTAGCAAACTACCATATCAACTTTGGAACCAGCGACACCAATTTGGAATCAGCTATACCAACTTCGAATATTTTTTAGGCTCAAGACCTGGAACTCATAAATAAATAGCGTCGCGGAGCGGCGCGAAAATTTAGAGCCTTATGCCCTGGATATGCATTCTAATCAATGCGTGGCATTGCGTATGGTGCGGACCTCTAAAAATGTTATTGTGCGTTTAAAAGTGCGGTAAAAAAAGGTGCTAAAGCGAACTATTTTGCCCAATTATATAGGAAAGTAGCACCATAACACATACATGCGCCGAGAAACGGCACGATTTTTTTTAATAACCCGCATATAATTGAATTTGTAGTTAAATTGCGCCGCGGAGCGGCGCGAAAGTTTTGAGTTGAATTCCCTGGACAGCTGTATTCTTACTGTTGAAAGCCCAGGGTCCCTTCACATCGTCTAGGGGCCTCTCCCATCTTATCAACGCTCTTCCGACCTGTTCAGGGACTCATCTGGGATCTGCGAAAAGACATGATGTGGAGTGGGTGATGTACATGATTGAATACAAAGAGGAGTTACTCCACAATACAACTATTAAAATCGGAGCTTGCGGGTATATTGTAACACCCTTCGTTAACGATTAAGAGACATTCGAGAACTCGTCTTAAAGACGATCAATGACCTGTTACCGAATTCCTCTTAATCGCTGACTAAGGGTGTTACAATATACCCGAAAGCTCCGATTTTAATATTGTTCTTGTGGAGTAAGTCCTCTTTGTATTTAATCTTCATCTGGGATCTCTACGTGCTTTGGGCCCTTCTGGTCTGACCAGGGACTCCACTGACCTTCTAAGAAGCCCCTCGGGTGTGTCAAGGGGCCCATTCGGCCTGTTCAGAGGTCCTTCCGACCTGGCCAGGAGCTGCACTGGCTGCTTTGTCGCCCTGCCGACATGCTCAGGGGCCCCTTTGACCTGCCCAGGGGCCCCTCCAGTCTGGCTAAGAACTCATCCGGCATGTTCAAGGGCCCTTCCAACCGGCCCAGGGACCCTTTCGGTCTAGCCAGGGGCCCTCTTACTTGCCCAGGAGCCCCTCCGATCTGCCCAGCGACTCTTCTGGTCGGACTGCGCTGGCTGCTTTGTCGACCTGTTGGGGCTAGGGGCCAATTCGGCATGTTCAGGGGCCCTTCTTACTCGCATGGGGACCCTTTCGGTCTGGTTAGGGGCCCCTCCGATCTGCACAGGGTCCCGTTGAACTTTCCAGGGGCCCTCTGGTCTGTCCAGGGGCCCTCAAGCCTTCTAAGAAGCCCTTCTGACCTGACAAGGGACTGCGCTGGCTGCTTTGTCGCCTTGCGACATGCTCTGATGCCCCTTCCGCTCTTCCGAATTCCGCCCCCTCATATGTTTTTTTTTGCAGATATCTCCAGAACGGCTGGGAGCAGGCCCATGCAAATTTGGGACTTTTCCAAAAGTATATTTCCACATATGGATACAATTTGTTTAGTTCTTAACTTGAACAGAGGCGGTTCCAGGGCACGGTTTTGGGAGGGTGCTGCGGCGACATCTGACGATAATACGGAAATGCGATCTTCACGGTTTCTTCCTAACTGCCTCAAGTATGAAGGAGTTACATCGGTTTACGGTGATTCAAACAAGTGTAAATTGATTGATGTTAATTAAATATCATAAAAATTGCATGGCAGAGGCGGTTTCAGGGACTCGAAAAGGGGAGTTTTCTAGAAAGTATGCAACGCTTGGCTGGAAGTCAATAAAGCGATGTAAGGGGCATTTATAGCTACCAAGTTGTACAAAATAACTTCTCCTTCCATTATTTGCATAATGTATTACATATAGAATTGCAGGGGCGTGTTCAGGCACATGAAAGGGGGGGGGGTGACTGGCATGGTGTTGACGATAAGCCAGCAATTATGGCGCAGTAGACGGTTATTTTATAATGATATATGCACATATGAGGCCAAGAGAGGGAATTAAGTCATTTTTTGCAGAGGCGCGCTCAGGAATGGAAGAATGGGGGTCATATTATTATAAGGAAATTAAGATGTATGGGCCTACAATGACATAACATACTGCAGTTTTCGGATGAAACACGCACCAGAGGGTATTCTACGAATGATTATAAGATAATAGGCGAGTCCAGGTAGGGTAAAAAGTGGGTAACAAATGTGAATTGAAGTTGTAAGTGAAATAGTCACTGTTGACTAGTTGTATCATTATAGCGGAGAATATACCTATCAATAGGTCTTGCACCTCCCCCGTTTGGATCCTTAATACGCCTATGATGAAGTTCAACATGCAAGAAGGAACTATCTACGACCAGTGACTTATTTATAGTGCTGGGTAGCAACTTGCCTGCGGTTAATACTTTCTCTATTTTGCCTCCCTTTTTCTCTAACCTGGTACCGCCTATGGCAAAAAATATTTGTATTACTGTTTTGTCTAATGTCGAAATAACACACCATTTCAGTTATAAAAAACAACATAAAAAACGGTTTTATTACGCATATAATTCACCCCCATATTGAGTGACCTGCACACGCCTATGATTTTTTAATTTTCAAAAGTCACCACATATATCAATCTCCAATTCAATTTATATCGATCCCCATTAGTTGTGTTAAAATCGGTTGATAAACATGACAGCTGTGTTGGATCACAAATACCTCTCATATTTGTAGTTTTTGACCCCCTATTACCCCCTATGAACAATTTCGGATTTTGTTTTTTAGAAATGTAGATCGTGTTGAGGGGAATTAAACGCCGTTTGATTTTTGAAAATCGGACGGGTCAGACAGCCGAACACTAGGTGGGGGGCAGATTCTGCCCCCTCGTTATCTTCCGAACCAATAACCGCAGCGAGACCCGCAAGGCGGAAATTGACAGCTCTCAATGAGACACATCTCAAGCATACACGACATTTTCAAAATAAGTCACATGTCGGGTCACGGTCAGGTCAAATATCAAAATTGAGGTATTTGAGTTTATGGGCCATACATTCCATACAAAGCCTTAGATTGCGACTATTATCGCACAAAGTGCTCTCAAAAGTATAATGCATTTCCCGTATAAGCGAAAGTGAAATTGTAAGCAAAGGTCAAGGTCAAAGTCAGGTCACAAAAGGTCACTGTTGGCAAGAGGTCTATGAAAGCCATGCGACACATGTTTTATGGGTTATTTTACACGTATAATTCGATAATAGCAGCCATTTTCACAACCTGACCCCAGGTCAGGTCAGGTCATAAAAGGTCAACATTTGAAATTGATTTATACAAATCAAAAAGGCATGTTTCTAGACCAGTTTTGTCTCAGAAATTAATAGATGACATGTATTTGCCTGTATCTGGTCAATACAAGCCTAAAAACGCAACTTAAAAAAATACGTCGCGTTACTTATACTTAGGGAGCCATAAGTCAGTCAAAAATAAAGATATTGCTTTGAAGTTTGGTTTGGGTATCGTCCTTACCTGGTTCTAGAATAGATATTCCGTTTTTTTAACATCTTCAACAATATTGATTTTGTGGAAATTGCTCCCATTTTTTGGGGGAATCAAAACCCCAAAATTTTGAAAATCCGAGATAGTCATGTTGAAGATAATGTCATTTCCTATCTTTCGACGTTTGTATTTGCAATTTACATCAAAACTATATTTCATTTTCGCCCTTCCGCCCTTCATGACCATGGCGCCCCCGTCAGGGGCCGAATAGAATAGAATAGAATATATTTCAAGCCCATCCAGCTATGTGCTGGCTTTTCATGTGCTCGCGTTAATGACATGGATACATCAGGAGAAAACAGCATTCACACACATCGCACATAAAACACATGTAAAAATTTCGCTCTATAGCCGCCGTGCCAGACCCAGCTGTTCAGTGATCCTCCTCCGGAACACCGCAACACTAGTCTCCCTAGTGTCGGACGGCAGGCCGTTGTACGCTCGGGCGGCTCGATAAACAAACCGCCGCCTCCCTGACTCGGTTCTGATGCGAGGCATGGACAGTAGATCATCCTGTCTGGTCGATCTTTGCCTCACACTTTGAACGGTGTGGAAGTGGCGCGCAAGGTCACTCGGCTGTCCCTGAGTCATGATGACTTTAAGTAAACATAGTGTGCGGTACATAACGAGGTCCTGAGCAGGTAACCAGTTTAACTCATGTAATACGTCACGTACGTGATCACACTTGCGCCGTCCTGATACTACTCGCGCACAGAAGTTGAGCAGTTTTTGTATGCGCGTCACTGCTTGTGCGGTACCGTTTCCGTATACAGCGATACCGTAGCGAATCAGTGCAATCACCAGTCCGTTCACTATTGTCGGTAGCACATCATGAGGGATGCAATGCTTCGCGTGGCTGAGACCAATCAACAGTCCAGTGCACTTTGCTGCCAGTTGGTTGATATGAGGTTCGAAAGACAAATACCGATCCATCACTATCCCTAGGTTTTTAACACGCGGTATCTCTTCTACAGTCACACCGTTTACAGAGATGGAAGTTTTTGGGAGGTCCTGGAGCATTTGACGAGTGCCAAAAACGATCAGTTGGGTCTTGCTAGAGTTGACTTTCATTTGATTTTGGGTGAACCACTGGAACAAAGTACACAGGGTCGACTCCATGCGCTGAATGAGATCGGCAATGTCACGTTTATGTCCGGTAACGAGAATTTGCGTATCGTCGGCATACTGGGTGATGCTAACATTGTCATCGATAAACAGGCTAAGGTCGTTGGAGAAGATGTTGTACAATAGGGGTCCTAGCGATGTGCCCTGATAAACTCCGATTGGGTTTCTAACCGCCTTGGACGAACGCTGGCGTCCATCAGGAGTGCTAAATCTGACATGCTGGTAGTGGTCTGAAAGATAGCTTGTGAACCAGGAGCTATCTACGCCATAGAGTTCTAGTTTTTGGATCAGTTTTGAGTGGCTGACAACATAGAAGAATTTACTTAAATCTAACAGCACAAGGAGAGAAATTTCGCCGTGATCCATGCCCTGAAGCACCCGGTCTGTGACATTTATCAGTGCTGTCTCGGTAGAGTGGAAGCGTCGGAAGCCGTGTTGTGTGCACGAGAACAGATGGTTTGTATCGAAGTAGGCATACAGCTGCTTGTGGACAATACGTTCTACTATTTTGGCCAAGCAAGGGACGAGTGAGATTGGTCTGAAGTTAGCAGGGTCTCTGATGGAGCCCGATGACTTGTATATGGGCTGAACAACCGCGACTTTCCACGAATCTGGTACAACGCTGGTGGCTAGACTGGTGTTCACAATGCATAAAACGACATGCCAGATAGCACTACAACACTTTTTAAAGAACGCCATGGACAGTCCGTCAGCACCGCACGCTCCACTACTGTTCATTCTGGCCACCGTGTCCTGCAGCTCGGCGCCGGTCACCGGCCGGACAGCGAACCCGTCCGACCCCACCCGAGGTAGGCGGATCGGCAGTTCCGCAGCAGCGGCCGGTTTTCCCGCGGCAACGGCTGCGGCTGTCTTGGTGCCGATCTCCGCGAAGTATCGGTTGAGTGTGTCAGGGTCGATGTCGGGAGTGGTTGTCTGGGCGCTCCTCTTGCTGGCGATGATGGGACGCACGCAGCGGTACATGGAACCTGGGTCCGTCTCAGCTATGCGCTGTCTAATGTTGTCTCGTGAGTCGCGCTGAATAGCCGAGCGGGTCAGCCGGTTAAGCTCCTTGTACCGCGCGCGGTCTCCCTGCCGTAGGGCCGCGCGCCGCTCCGCCATGATTCGCCGGGTCCCCTCGGAGACGGGTGGCGGGTGGGGGTTACGAATTCGGACTCTTCGGACCGGGGCCAGCTCGTCCAGTACGGCTGTAAGTTGGTCGATCAAAAAGTCACTCTGCCGCTGCACATTATCAGTGACGAAAACTGGGGACCAGTCCACGCCACCGAGCCGGGCACGGAACCTGTCCATATCAATGGATTTCCAACTACGGGTTTGCACTACAACGGGGGTCGGGCGGCATTTGCGAATGCGCATCAGGGCATGAGTGGAATGATGGTCACTAAAATCACACTGACGCACACCTGCTCGAACCACCATGTCTGCACAGTTGGTAACGATGACGTCGAGCACAGACCCGGAGCCGGGATACGTCGCGTCACTGATGGTCTGTGACAGTGAATACTTCTGGAACAGTCTGGTGAGATGACCGCCGGGCGTGTTCCCAGTGGTCACCCGTAAGTCACAGTTGAGGTCGCCGGCTAAGACGAGAAGACCGCGGTTGTCCGTCAGGACTGTCTGTATTTCCGACTCAAGCTGCTCAAGGTCGGCCGTCAGCTGGGCGCCAGCAGGTGAGGGAGGACGGTACATGGCACATATGACAATGCCTCTGTCACGCCCAACGCTCACGCGGGCCCAAACTGTCTCAAGTTTTGTGGTCGAGTTGTCAGACTCAGGCTTGGGTAGGGCTTTTATCTGAAAGCCATCGCGGGCTAGAATCGCCACGCCCCCAAAGCCGCGACCGCCAGCTCGGTCGGCTCTGATCAGCTGATATCCGGGAAACGCCACGAGACGATTGGGCACACGCGGCTTCAGCCAGGTCTCCGAGAGGATGATGATGTCTGCTCCCGTGTCAGATATCTCACAACGGAGTGGGAGAATCTTGGGCAGAAGTGACTGGACGTTGAGAGATGTCAGAAGAAGCTCGTCACGTCGTCGGTCACGAAGCAGCGGCGGATCTTGATTGGTCGGCATTTGACGCTCCGGTCCATCCGGTCGAACTGGGTGGTTGACATCGGCGTGGTGTTCTTGTGATGGTGGCAGGTGACCCTCTACACGGCGGAAGCTGTCACTTCCAGAGTCTTCCTGACAGCCGTCGGCTGTCAGGCCCGGTCTGCCCCGGGTTTGGACCACTGGACTCTCCTATATGCCAGGGGCGAGTCCAGGGTCCGACAGGGGGATCAGGGCTCGGCCGTAGTCCTGACGATGGTGGTGCTCGTCGTAGATAGCACGGAGTCGACGTGCTTGGACTATGCGGCCGGCCCTTCTCCCCCTGTAGCGCCGCCTTACTCCGCCCCTCCTACCCTCCTCGGGGCGCCGGGCGGGAGATTTATGGCCGTCCGTCATTCGACGGGGACCGGAGCGGAGCGGGCCGGACCCGGCCCCGTCTGGGCGATCGTCGGCGGCGACGTTGAGATTCGGGTAGAAGTAAATCCGGCGAGCTGATTGGTGAGCAGAACTGGGTAGAGAACGGTAGAAGGACGGTGCCGTTCGACAAGGGCCATGGCTGAAGTTCTGGATGCACCCCTCGGGTCCGCAGCCCCCCCCCCCCCGAATGAAAATCCTGGATCCGCCCCTGCGCCATACATGTGTTTGCGAGCTATCACGCGACATTCTAAAGCAGATATTTTCAAGAAGGGTTAATTACACCACTTGTGGTAATGGAGCCTTCGAGTGGGGTATTCACGATTGGGTAGCTAGGTGACACAATCGTAGCTGATTTGTTTGATGATGACGCACAATGCACATAATTTATCCCTGGTTGTGTTTCACTGTCGCCAACCTTATCGCAAGTGTCGCCTCGCCAACCTTATGGCAAAGAGCATCACAACACTGTCGCCAACCTGTCGCCAACTGTCGCCAACCTGTCGCCAACTGTCGCCAACCTGTCGCCAACCTGTCGCCAACCTTATCGCAAGTGTCGCCTCGCCAACCTTATGGCAAAGAGCATCACAACACTGTCGCCAACCTGTCGCCAACCTGTCGCCAACCTTATCGCAAGTGTCGCCAACCTTATCGCAAGTGTCGCCAACCTTATCGCAAGTGTCGCCAACCTTATCGCAAAGAGCATCACAACCAGTTAAGTTTAAATGATGCTCACCTTTGTGTCACGGGTGTCACAGTTTGCGTATTGTTAAACGCTGGGAGCCACTATTTTAGATTAAGAGTAACAACATATGTGTTTACTTCTATTCCTCTCCCTAGATGGCACTACATAGTAATCAGACTTGTATACAATGCATTTGTGTTTATCGAACGATTCAATCACGACTCAAAATCAACATTAGTCGATTAAATCACGACTCAATCAGACCTACAATTTGTTAGCATTCGATTCAATCAAAGACTTTGAGCCAGAGATTTCGACTCAATCGATTAAAAATGACCTTGAGCCATATCAGTCCCGACTCCATCATTTTGAATCATATAACGACTCAATCACAACTCAAACTATGACTACATTTGCAACTTAGAACTGAGAACGAGAAGTGATTTGATAGTGCTGCATCTGTATTTATGTATATGTTGAAATTGTTGATGGATATCACCTACATGGTTGAAAACTTGAAGTTTTGGAGGTTTCTTTTGAGCTTAAAATGTTTGTTGATTGAGTCGCGAACCTGACTCAGTCAGCTCTCTAAATATTTGTTGTCGACTCAATCATGGTTTCTACCTGAGCTCTTCGATTCAATCACGACTCAAAGCCAGGTCCTTACAAAAATTAGCGACTCAATCAGTTTGAGTCGCAAAAACTGCTCGATTCATGAGTCGCGACTCAATCAGAGTTGAATCGTATACAAGTCTGACAGTAATACACGCCAGTTATGCTGAACCGCATAGCTTGAAGCCGAGAACCGTGGCGTGAACTGCGCAATGGGAGGGGAGGGGGTAACGAGTCATTCTGGTCATCAAACGGGGTAGCCATACCGCTGCTGTTGAGAAACACTGTTGTAGAATGACCCAGTCTGGTGTTGTGCCGCCGCAGACCCCGAGTACGGGGTGGCCGAGTCGACCCTGCTGCTGAACCACGTGAACGTCGGCGTCGGCTGCAGAAGCAGTCTGCTGGCGGGCACCGTCCGGCCGCCGCCGCCGCCTCACGCCGGCAACAAACACTATGGCCAGGTACGGTAACATCACACTCCGACAGGCGATCGCGGGCTGCAGGAGCAGTCTGCTGGCGGGCACCGTCCGGCCGCCGCCGCCGCCTCACGCCGGCAACAAACACTATGGCCAGGTACGGTAACATCACACTCCGACAGGGTCGGCTGCAGAAGCAGTCTGCTGGCGGGCACCGTCCGGCCGCCGCCGCCGCCTCACGCCGGCAACAAACACTATGGCCAGATACGGTAACATCACACTCCGACAGGCGATCGCGGGCTGCAGGAGCAGTCTGCTGGCGGGCACCGTCCGGCCGCCGCCGCCGCCTCACGCCGGCAACAAACACTATGGCCAGATACGGTAACATCACACTCCGACAGGCGATCGCGGGCTGCAGGAGCAGTCTGCTGGCGGGCACCGTCCGGCCGCCGCCGCCGCCTCACGCCGGCAACAAACACTATGGCCAGGTACGGTAACATCACACTCCGACAGGCGATCGCGGGCTGCAGGAGCAGTCTGCTGGCGGGCACCGTCCGGCCGCCGCCGCCGCCTCACGCCGGCAACACACACTATGGCCAGGTACGGTAACATCACACTCCGACAGGCGATCGCGGGCTGCAGGAGCAGTCTGCTGGCGGGCACCGTCCGGCCGCCGCCGCCGCCTCACGCCGGCAACAAACACTATGGCCAGGTACGGTAACATCACACTCCGACAGGCGATCGCGGGCTGCAGGAGCAGTCTGCTGGCGGGCACCGTCCGGCCGCCGCCGCCGCCTCACGCCGGCAACAAACACTATGGCCAGGTACGGTAACATCACACTCCGACAGGCGGTCGCGGGCTGCAGGAGCAGTCTGCTGGCGGGCACCGTCCGGCCACCGCCGCCGCCTCACGCCGGCAACAAACACTATGGCCAGGTACGGTAACATCACACTCCGACAGGCGATCGCGGGCTGCAGGAGCAGTCTGCTGGCGGGCACCGTCCGGCCGCCGCCGCCGCCTCACGCCGGCAACAAACACTATGGCCAGGTACGGTAACATCACACTCCGACAGGCGATCGGGCCGGCATTACCACCGACAGACTGGTTTTCCCCCAGAGATGATTCAAATTAATTGCAAACTTGATGAAAACTTGAAATGAAGCTACCTGACACACAAAATATATAATTTCGTTGCTCGACCATAGAAAAAAACGAATGAGAATAATATTTTCAGGGGTATTGACAGAACAACCAGGACTTGTTTGAAACATGTTTTGTTGGGAATGTTGCTCAGCGAATAGGTTGTACCTTCTGATAATACCGTTTATGTATGAGTCGAAACTTAGCTTTTCAAATGTTCTATTCTATCTCTCTGACGCAGTGCATGGTATTGGTGTCTGTGATTTGTGTCGGGAGCGAAGCCAGGCTGATATCGGATGACCTGTGATGTCACGACTCACGTCCCCAGGAGGGCATCACCTACGCCGAGCTGAGCCTGCCTGGACCGGGCGAGCTGAGTCGGGCCGGCGGCCGCGGCCGGGACCGGGTCATCTACGCCGCCATTGACCACGGCCGAGGAGCGGCCGGCGCCGCGCGAGACACCGTGGTGCGGCGGACTGCCCCCCCGGCGTCAGATCAGCGAGAAAGCGTCGTCTGAGACGCGCCGCACAGTGGTCTGAGAGCGCTGTCCACTGGCCAGAACATGCGGAGCCGCACAGTGGTGTGAGTGCGCCCGACGACCTGCCAAAGCAGGTGCAGTGCCGCGCAGTGGTCTGAGTGTTCTCCAGTGGCCAGTCTCTGTCTTGGCGCACAATGGTTTGTCGTGCCCGGCTGGCGGCCAGTTCATAAGTCGCCCGTTGATGTGGTGTCCTGTCGCTCGCCCCTGTGAGAGTACCTACCGTGACGGGACCGCGACAGGATCGTCTGGTCGACTCCTCGGCGGTGGCAGCTCGTCGCTCTGCCCTGCAACCGCTACTGCCCACAGTCCACTGTCAGAGCCTATGATTGGTCCGGGAGGCGACCAGCAGCCCAGGGCGCCGGGATCGACACCTCTGGTGTGAGCGGCGCATAGTGGCTCCATACTGCCGACTGCTGGCAAAACATGCGGCCCAGGCCGCCGGACTAAGTGTCTGCACATGCCCGGTGGTGGTCGCCGAAGGTGTCCCATGTGACGCCGTGCACACCAGAGGTGTCACGTGACGAAGGTGTCCCATGTGACGCCGTGCTGGGACGCCACACACCGTCAATGGACCGTCTGTAGCTGCTGCCGTGTGCTCCGGCTTCAGCAGAGGCGCCGCGAGCCGCCCCACAGTGTGCTGCTGTATCCAATAGCCATGCTTACTATCCGCGCATTGTGTCAAATGACTATATTTTCAGCCCGCCGGCGATGTCCACAGGCGTTTGTAGTGTCAAAGGTGTCCAGGACTGCGACCACTGCGATCATTTGTCGTGCATGGTGTCATCTTCGCACCTGTTATCCTCTTGGATCGGTGCCTGTTCTTTGTTGACGTGATGAGAGTGTACGATGTGTTTCAGCCCGAGACATGCTGATGTGTATCATGTGGCCATCATCAACAGGGTCGCGGGGAATACTCTAGTGTGGCTGACTGTGCGTTGATATGTTTTTATTTCCGGTGATAAAATATGATGTATATTATCTTCTATGACACATTCTCTTTTAGCCTATGTATATGACTGAATTGCGCAAATATTTACAATTGAATACAAGTTGGTATTCAAAGCGATGCAAAATAATGCATCAACTCAAGAAATTCATATTGCGTCTGAGATGTAGCCATGTTTGAACAGGCTATAACACAGCTGCTCGTTAACGTTCGCAGCGTACGGTCATATCCGATCTCATGTGGAAGTGTCAGTGGCATGCCACTCTGTGTTGTCAACTGTCGGCCACAGCCGGCGGCGTGTTAAGTATTATGGTTTGACCTGCCTGCGTCTGCCAGCCTGATCAGTGTAAATGTTCGGTGTGGATCAGCCAAGGCTGCTCTATCTATGGCGTACTTTGCTGCGTCGAGCTGAATTTGATCAGTTCAATGCTCCAGTTCAATGGTACCTGTCGCCGTGTATGATCAAGGCTGGAGATTAAGCTGGCAATCAGTGTAGTTGGATGTTTGGTTGTTTGTTGCTATTCGTTTTCTCATGTCTCTCATGCGTTGTCTGCGGATTAGTTTGGCCATGCTGTCAGTGCGTGACAGGCCCTGCATTAGTTTGTTTTTATGTAGATCTACCTCATAATTATATTTTATGCGAACTGGTCGAGAATCAACATTGTTGGCTGGAACGACATCACTAGCTTCATGCTGTTATTCAAGGAATGGGATTTTGTGTGCCAATCTGAATGATGTTACTAGTCATTTACGGCCGCTCCTCCGAATCGCTGATTGTTTGTCTCATCAATTCTTCGTTACCACTCATGCTTACGTGATGTTTTATTGTGTCATCTACATATCGTCGCATCAATGTACCGCTGGTAACTTGAATATTAACTTTAAAACCATGTTTTGCTTTTGTGTTTTTATTGTTTTCGGAAATTCAGCGCCTCAAATTATGGTAACTTTGCTAACTTCATTACAGAGGCCCAATTTAAGCTCGGTTACCTACACAAATACAAAGTGTTATGCAGCGGGCCATAAAGTCATATTTGTCGTACCGTACCACACCATCCCATATTTTGTTTGTTTGTTTAAATTAGGCGAAATTTTATCAATGTAATTTTATGAAAGCAGACAACGCACAGCACATTCAGTTAATAGCGAAACGCTTTCGGCGGATCCGCCGGCTTCTTGTGTGCTCCAGATTTGTCACGCAGTTATGTGGTATCAGTTGAGCTCTGACGAAGGCAGAGAGTCCGAAACAAAACGTTTTGCTTATTAACTGTGTGTGCATAGCCTCAATATTTTCTGTTAAAACTGCCTTGACTCGTCAGCGTATGGCCATGCGATTATTTATCCCATTCAGAAGGAACAATTGTGCTTGTTACGCGCTGAAAAATCCATAATCTAGGATAAGGTTGAGAACTTAGATTTCCCTTCCAAATTGATAATAATAAATATGTTGAGCGTCGGTGACAATCCACGTCGGCGATCGTGCCGAATGTCTGGTCCAGTGTCGGTGACAATCTACGTCGGCGATCGTACCGGATGTCTGGTC
Organism: Chirona hameri; assembly: GCA_036785665.1. Classification (NCBI taxonomy): domain Eukaryota; kingdom Metazoa; phylum Arthropoda; class Thecostraca; order Balanomorpha; family Balanidae; genus Chirona; species Chirona hameri. The sequence continues at coordinate 16,358 of JAXIVJ010009617.1, read as the reverse complement.
CAGTGTCGGTGACAATCCACGTCGACGATCGTACCGGATGTCTGGTCCAGTGTCGGTGACAATCCACGTCGGCGATCGTGCCGGATGTCTGGTCCAGTGTCGGTGACAATCCACGTCGGCGATCGTGCCGGATGTCTGGTCCAGTGTCGGTGACAATCCACGTCGGCGATCGTACCGGATGTCTGGTCCAGTGTCGGTGACAATCCACGTCGGCGATCGTGCCGGATGTCTGGTCCAGTGTCGGTGACAATCCACGTCGGCGATCGTGCCGGATGTCTGGTCCAGTGTCGGTGACAATCCACGTCGGCGATCGTGCCGGATGTCTGGTCCAGTGTCGGTGACAATCCACGTCGGCGATCGTGCCGGATGTCTGGTCCAGTGTCGGTGACAATCCACGTCGGCGATCGTGCCGGATGTCTGGTCCAGTGTCGGTGACAATCCACGTCGGCGATCGTGCCGGATGTCTGGTCCAGTGTCGGTGACAATCCACGTCGACGATCGTGCCGGATGTCTGGTCCAGTGTCGGTGACAATCTACGTCGGCGATCGTACCGGATGTCTGGTCCAGCGTCGGTGACAATCCACGTCGGCGATCGTGCCGGATGTCTGGTCCAGTGTCGGTGACAATCCACGTCGGCGATCGTACCGGATGTCGCGCGTGCGACGTCTCGCTGCCGATCTGTTCTGCCAAGTCGACCTTCAATAGCGGTGTAGGTCGGTCGTTCTGACCTGACCCCGCTGGGGGACCTGTCTTCCCCTTCAGACAGCGGCCTCGTTCCCCGCCGGGGAACCCCTATTCCCCTACAGACAGCGGCCTCGTTATCTATGTGCTGCAGCACGTCTGGGGTCGTCTGGGGTACTGTGCTGCAGCACGTCTGGGGTACCCCAGACCCCAGACTGCAGCACGTCTGGGGTACCCCAGACCCCAGACTGCAGCACGTCTGGGGTCGTCTGGGGTACTGTGCTGCAGCACGTCTGGGGTACCCCAGACCCCAGACTGCAGCACGTCTGGGGTCGTCTGGGGTACTGTGCTGCAGCACGTCTGGGGTACCCCAGACCCCAGACTGCAGCACGTCTGGGGTCGTACTGTGCTCTGAATATACCGATATGCGCGTGTGTACTGTATTCAGCGCCACACCGGGAATACACCGCATGTGACTTCGTCTGTGGTGTTTGCAGGTACGGTCGGTCTACTAATGATCTGCCCTGACTCTGGGTCCCCCACGGTAGGCAAAACGATAGCTGGCTGAATCCCGCACCGAGGCGGGGCCGGACCGGTTTGACAGCTCGCCCGGTGCCGGCCGATACTTGGCGGAATCTGCACCGCTCCGTCCTGGTCTGACCCACACAGGCTGATCGGGAAAAAACTATGCGCATGTGTGGCGAGGCTGTGTGGCAGACCGTGGTTGGAAATATACGTAGACCTAGAATGCTAGTCAAGTTAGCGACGATATCTGTGATGACCTGTTTAAAGAAAACCATAGGTCTGTGAAGCATCGCTAAGTGTGCAATTGATAGAACACTGCACGGGCTATACTTTAAGACGATTTTTTGTTAAATCTCCAGTTGGCCGATACCGTCATCCCAGATGTCTCGGAAATGGCTATCCGTCGTGTCGCTTGCGACGATTGAGAAATTTGCAATGCGCCAAAAATAAAGTGTCGATATTTTGACCTGATCTCAAGGTCAAGGTCAAATTTAAACACGTAGCCAGTCAGATGCTCTATCAGCTGCACACCTGGCGATGCTACATAGACCTAATGTAGCCGGCCGATTTTAAGTACTGTCTTCGCAGCAGTGTTCACCACGGGCCCACTAACCCCCAGTCCGGCCCGGCTCGGGCCCATGCACACCAAGCCCAGGCCCGGACCAGGCCCGGTCAAATTCATAATATTGAGGCCCAGGCCCGGTCCGGCCCGTTCAAATCATTATTTTCACAAAATTTGCAATCATTATCCTAGCATATTTACTTGTATATTATAAATGTGAAACAACGAACCAACGAGTGTTGATACACTATTAACAAATATTTATTATGGTAAGCTCAATATCACTCACCTGTGTGTTGCTGTAGAAGTGAACTGTTGGTTAAAATATTTGTCAGGTCTGACCTGAGCTTGCGCGCATTACTTCAACATTCTCAGCCAGGCCCGTCCAGAACCCGGTGATTTCCTTAAAGTTGAGGCCGGCCCAGGCCCGGCCCATGGCCCATAGGGCCAGCCCGGCCCGTGGCGAACTCTCAGGCATGGAAAATGTCGTCGCAGATATCGTCGCTAACTTAAAGGGACATTCCCACCTTAACACTAGTTTTGGGTTGAGATAGCTAAGTTAGTGGCCATAGAGCGAAACTTAGAGGGGTAACATTTAAAACAAACACAGTTATCTGGTCTAAGAGAAATCCAATTGTTATTTTAAAATTTGGGCCTTAGTAAGGCCCACCCTTATATGGAGTTCTGCACCGATGACGTCAGCTCTCGTTATGGCCGGGTGTTCTTGTTTAGAAAGAAACCTTGATTTTCTATGATCGCGAATCGCGATGTTCGATTGTTGATTGATGTGTTACGCCGTACCATCAACATTTGACCAGTTTGAATCTTTTTAAGTCAATCATATCAATTTAAGAGCAATCAGGTTTGCCTCGAATGCCTTCTGTTGTGTGTGGCGAATCAAATATTTATTCTACTACGGTGTACAGGTGAGTCGTCATGCTATTTATTTACCAACAGCCAACGGCCCAACAGGTTCCTATTTTCCTATCAACGTATTCACTAATTATGATGTGATTATCGTTTCAAATATCACCAGAGCATAAGCCAGACAAAAGGCAATTTGTTTAGCATTAGGATAAATTATTTGGGTAATCAGACGCCTATGACGGATACCTTTGCAAAACATTGAGTGGGAAAATGTGCCACATGCCATTATTTTAAGATTGAAAAGAAGGGTTTGACACATTACAAAATTGAAAGGAGGAAATTTCACTTTTCTGTACCCTGAGGAGGATTTCCAAACACATTTCACCAAATAAAAGTTGCTAATATTGTATATAAAATGCTGAAACATGCCAATTTTATGCATTTTTTTCACATTTGGCACGGGCTATGCCCACTGGTCTTCCACTGCAACTGTATCTGCCAGTGGTGTTCCATCAATATGTTTGCTAGTAATGATGTGCATTGTTCAGTGAGCAAAATTATAAACTATGGAATTGTAAGATTCTTTGACCAAAAATGATACAGGTAGGTAATCTTCGACAAAGGTGGGTACCTGTCGTGCGCCGTGTAATTCACAGTATGGCAGCATATGGTAACATCAGACACGCAACTGCATTGTGCACCACAGCAAAATTTCCATATTTCTTCTGACGAATCCGTTAAACCTAACCAGGGTGTGTCAGGAAATAATTATAATAACATAATCAAACCTGACCTAACCTTTATAGCAATTACGGTTACAGGGACCAACGTTTAGAACAATCCGCTCACTGCGCTGCAGCCCTACAGGGAACTGTTGCCCCCAGACCCCCAAACCATCTTGTAGACAAAACCTAACCCTACAGCATAAATAAGTTGTCCGATATATTAATGCAACCTAACCTAACCTAACCTATTTATAATAATAATGGCTTCGTCAGAAGAAATATGGAAATGCTGCCCTGGTGCACAATGCCTCTGTTTGTCTGATGTTACCATATGATGCTGTGATGTTATACTGTACATAACATGGTGCACTGCCAGAAAGTGTGTTACCCTGTGTCTTACCCCGTGTGACATGCTGCTGCGTCAGCTGTCCCTGTGTGACCTGCCGCTGTGTCTCACCCTGTGTGACCTGCCAATGTGTCTTACCCGTGTGACATGCCGCTGCGTCAGCTGACCATGTGTGACCTGCCAATGCGTCTTACTCCGTGCGACCTGCCACTGTGTCTGACCCCGTGTGACCTGCCACTGTGTCTGACCCTGTGTGACCTTCCACTGTGTCTGACCCTGTGTGACATGCCGCTGTGTCTACACAGTATGACATGCCGCTGTGTCTGACCCTGTGTGACCTGCCACTGTGTCTGACCCCGTGTGACCTGCCACTGTGTCTGACCCCGTGTGACCTGTCACTGTGTCTGACCCCGTGTGACCTGCCACTGTGTCTGAGCCTGTGTGACCTGTCACTGTGTCTGACCCTGTGTGACCTGCCGCTGTGTCTACACAGTGTGACATGCCGCTGTGTCAGCTGACCCGTGTGACCTGCTGCTGTGTCTGACCCATGTGACGTGTCGCTGTGTCTGACCTGTATGACCTGCTGTGTCTGACCCGTGTGACCTATTGCTGTGTCTGACCCGTGTGACCTGGTGCTGTGTCTGACCCCTGTGACCTGCTGCTGTGTCTGACCCTGGTTGTTGTACGCTGGTTTTTGTACTGTATGTTGGTGTGGTCGTGCCATGACCTGAGCTCCCCCCATGAGCTGACCGCCCTTCTACCCACAGGCAATGAAGTAGCGTCTGCCCCAGTCCGAGTCGGAGCCGAGCTCAGCGGCCAAACGTCCCTCGGAGGAGGCAGGCAGGGCTGGCCAGCTGACCGAGCGCAGCAAAGTCGCCGCCCGCTTCCGGCCGGCCGGCCTACTTCCCTTCCCTCCACCTGCGTTTTTGCCTGAAGCAGATCGTTCTCATTTAACGAATCTGGATGGCTGTGTTGTACGGTACCCTTTTATTTTGCTCGGTAAATGCTGAATAGGGACACTGTCGTGTGGTTTTGGTAACCAAAGGATGCATTTTGTCGCATTATTCGTCAAGGAAACACATTTCGGTTTGATAATAGTTGATCAGGTTGTTGCATCTGGCTAGTCAAGGGTGGGCACAATTTGGTGTATGATACTATTAACTGTTTCCTGCACTGCGATACGAAAATAAATGTAAAAAGCATTACACTGTCTGCGAAATAAAATCATGCCGGAATATCAAACGGAAGATTTCGTGATCAGTGTCCTAAGTATGGTCTGTACTCTGTACACAAATTTTCAGCGAAATCGAGATACCCGGCGGACCTTCGTATGTATGTATGGCCGTCCGTATTTCGTAAGATACGAAAATCCCAGACCAAAAACATTGGATTCGTGATCAGCGTATCGGATATCGTCAGTGGACCAATTTTCAGCGAAATCGAGATACCCCGGCGGACCTTCGTATGTATGTGTGACCGTCCGTATTTCGTAAGATACGAAACAATCCCAGATTTAAAAAACATTGGATTCGTGATCAGCGTATCGGATATGGTCAGTGTATCAATTTTCAGATGCCTCAAATATCAAACTGCAGTTTGATATAAATCTGTTCCTAGTTTGACGGTGGCTTACGAAGACGCATACGTTCCAATGGTTGGTTGGTTTTGTATTCGAAGCGCCAGAATTGTCTCGAAAAAATTGTACCATACTTTGGCAACGTTAAGGATTTCTGTATGGCTCTCTAGAGCTCAATATGACGTCATCATCCCAAATTTAAACAACTTAATTTTTATCAAGTTAAGTGTCGTTTTCGAGAAGAAAAAATCACCATCGTTTTCAGCAGCACTTACTTCATATTTTCGGGTACAACCGGCGTATATTTGAAAACTTTCAGAAAGGTGGCAATGTCCCTTTAATGGATATAAACCCGCCCGGGTGTTTGTGGAGCGTGAAGTACGGAGCGACATGATGCGAACATATCAGTGCGAGGCCCACTGCATTTGTTTGCTTTTTCGCGTAGAATCATCAGTCGGAAGTTTGCATTCGTAATTTCGGGGTTCTACATTACACATGACACGTGGCATGATTAAGAAAGAAATACACGTAAAAGCGACTGGTGCCAGCGCTGTTCAAACCCAGAGGTGCAAAAACCTTCCAACTCACCAACGAGCGTTTGTGACAACAACCGGGTGATATCATCTGACAAAGTGACACATTCTGGCTAAAAGACCGACTTCCACAATTCAAGTTACTTCGATGATTCTGTGTCCAATTTGACACGCGTGAAATTCTGCCACAAAAGCAGTCGCTGATTGGTCCAAAGGACGCTGTGAGCATGTTCTGAACACGATTATTTCGACACAGCCCAATATGTGCGCCATAATCGCCGCAATATTTTTGTTTTCGGAGGTAGCAAAATCCTCCCAACTTTGTGCCACCCGTGTGACAGTCCTATGTTAAAGACCATTGTGCGATTGAGTTCGTCGGAAGCGTTGGTGAGAGTTGGTGTGACAGGCTGTGAGCGTGACAGGCGGTTGCAGCGAAATCGAGATACCCCGGCATGTTGGGGCGGTTGATTGTGGAAATAGGGCAAGATAGATCTGAGCGGGATGATCAGGCACCGCCAGGACCTTTTCGCGTGCCTCCGTCCC
>JAXIVJ010009616.1:0-50301 GCA_036785665.1 Chirona hameri | reverse complement strand
CTTAAACCCGCACACATACACATGCCGGCCATGGCGCTGTTCCAACGCAACGTTTGAATACAACACAATTATTCAAAGCATACTCTTGTTTTTAAACGGCGCAGACTGTGTGTCGTCTCTCCTTGTTCGAAACTAGCCTATAACTCAACACGCCTGTGGCCGTTATAAATGCTCCAATGGTATCAGGCGCGCCATTCTGTGCCTTTGTCATCCTCGTGTCAAAGGCGATAAATTAATGTGCTTCCAGCACAGCCACTGGTTTGTTTTCCGAGAAGCTATCTGAGTGGCCGGCCCTCCACAAGAGGTGGACTGCCAATCAGGCATTATGACATTTATTCATGTTTTGTTCTTTTCTTGAAGGGCTGTTTCTATGACGTCACAGGCTGAACTCGGTTCAATAACCAGTGCATTAGTGTTAAGGCTGTAGATTAAAATTTCGAACTTTGCTACGAACTGATGACTAATCGTTTATTATTGTTATGCCGATTTTATCAATGCAATTCTTAATAAGAATTTTGCAAGTTACATTTACAATATATAATAAATTCTTTGTCCGCCCCTTTAGCTCAGTGGGTGAGCACTGGACTTCTGACCTATCACGCGGTAGTGGCAGCCCGGGTTCGAGTCTCTTCGGCGCTCGCTATTTACTCCCGACTGCGATGACCTGCGGCCGGTGGCAGTGGTCGCACTCAAGGTCAGGTGACGTCAGTGAGCGGGGCGGACCGTGTCCAGGTATGTCGGGCACGCAAAACTTTCGTCTCTAATTCTGCCGGCCAACAGGAATTGCGAGATCGGGTGGTGAGGTCAGATCTGCACAACAAGCTCTGCTTAGCGCGGGTCCAGACGTCGGAAATCCATCCATACAAAACATTCGGACTAAATAAAAAAATAAATAGTACTTTCAGTTTTCTGTTGTCATTCAACGTCGACAAGAGTTCAACGTTAAAAGCTTACTTTCGATAATGCAACATATGTAAAGTAATCAGCACGCCATGAAAATTCTATATTAAACCAACTTAAATTGCCTCCTAAACGAAAACATGCAGTTTTATACTTCGCAAATTGGTTAAACCTATTCCCTGTGGGGGGGGGGCAGATTCTGCCCCCCGGTGGATTTTCACTTGCCGCTTCTAAACCGTTAAGCCTAGCGTCCTGAAATGTTGTGATTTTCCCCAAAATTGAATGGCGCATGTTGTGTCAAAATTTTGAAAAAATCAGTCCAGCAGAGGCGGTTTCAGGTCCTGTTTTGGGGAGGGTGTTACGAATGCAGTTTTGCGGCGCATACTTCCTTCGTGGTTTGCAGTACAATAAATGCGTCAGAAACAATTTCAATGCAATATGCATCATATATACTGGTATTGTACATATTTTTGGGGCAGAGGCGCACTCAGAATAAATTAAATAGGAAGCAATTTCCACCCTCAAATTAGGTCCAATTCAAATTAGTAAGATGATAAAAGCGTTACGCACATGGTGCCCCCCCCCCCATGTTTTTTGCCTGGATCCGCCTATGCACAATATATCAAATTTAACAAATCTACAGCATATAATTCCCACATGTGACGTTCATGTCGTCCCAAAAAAATCACGAACAGCACATATGTTTTTTTATTTCTAAAAAATATCCCCATTTTACATTACCTGAATACGCTATGATTTTTTATTTTGTTTTGTTGCCTTTTGATATATTACATACCAGTACATTGAAAGCTCAAAACGTTTGGAGTATGAAAATCGGTCGAGCCACATGGCCGCAATGACCTTTCAAAAAACACCAAAAACTTTCGGAATTTTTGCTCCCTGGCCCCCATTTTTTAAACAAAACAAAAATTTCGGGATCCAAAAAGAGTGATCTTGTCATGACGAATCGAATGGCGTTTTCCCCATCGAAATCGACCGAGCGGTTCTCGAGATCTCGAGGGGGGGGCAGAATCTGCCCCCCCCCCCCCCACAGGTTAACGTAATTCTGGCCGCCTTAGGGAATAGGGTTAAAATGGATTAATCTACTAGTGAACGAACGAGTAGTTTTCGGTGGTATAACAAAGAACGGAAGACAAAGAAGACCATGGTGTCCCATTTGGAGAATTTACGACTCCCGGGCGGGCGCAGTGGAGATCCCCTCCCATAGGAAAAAAGTGTTTATTGAGGATATCCAGCAATTGAAAGTAACTACCATCAGCTATCAATCGCAATCTATCAATCGCATCAGCAATGTAATAGCGGATCAGGATAGCCAGTTCCTTTAGCCACCGGACGAATGTGCTCAAGTTTCTTTACATGTAAAGCTGTGTCCGCACTTTTTGGATAACGCATCCGTACTTTTTTATTACAAACAATGTTGTTCGAGGCTTGCCGCTCGCCGTTGATTGAAGGCCTATCTCACCTTGGCTGGATGTCAAATTTTGGAACAGTAAAAAACTTGTAGTTTTTTTTTCGAGAGAGTTTTATTTTCGCGAAAATAAATAATTGCATCAAACTTTCGTACTCTTTAAGTTAAATGCAAACAGAGACTATTACAGAAACATTGCTGATCATCGTAGGTAAATTGGTCTATATGACACAATTTGTTTGAGTTTTATTTTCGCGTAGCACTATATTTTCCGTTTATTTAGCGCTAGAACATCCCACGAACGGCGTTTGTTAGTCCGATAGTGTCGTCTCACTTCAAGCTAGGGCGGATCCAGGGGGGGAATTGTTCAGACCTGACACTACTCGTAAATGGAACAAATTACCACCACATGTACGGTCCCAACAGTCATCACGAACCTTCAAAAAAAGAGATCACAGCTTTGTGGAGCAAGGGATCCACCTAATTATTACACTCTCGGCTGCAAACGTGGTAACATAGTACACACTCAACTAAGGCTAGGAAGTTCAGATCTAATGCACACCTGTTCAAATTCAAAAATCCCCACACCCACACACAATGCCAATGCGGACACAGAACAGAAACCACAATGCACTTCATGTTACACTGTCCACTTACGCGCCACTCAGTCAAAGTATCCTTCAAAACATCTCCATTGAACTCAACACTGTTTCACTCACTTCACTACCACCAAACAATACGAAACGCTTCTACATGGGACAAACATCAGCACTTCAAGTTCCCGGAAGATAGCACATATTTTCAACAACAAAAATTCCGACACAAAACGTTTCCGTTCAAATTAGCAGAGGAGCTCGGCACGCGGGGGGGGGGGGGGGGGCGAACCTGTTGCTGCGGTCATTGACTACACAATGCATATGATGATCAGGTGTTGTAATTAAAAATGTCGCGCGGGGGATGGTGCCATCGTTATAGGCCAAGTGTGCCTTTGCACCATCTCCCCACTACCCACTGTTGTTATTGTTTGGCTTCCAATAAATGTTTGTTGTTGTTGTGTTGCTTAATCTGAACGGGCCCGACTGGGCCTGGGCCTCAGTATTGTAAATTTGACCGGGCCTGGTCCGGGCCTGGGCTTGGTGTTCATAGGCCTGGGCCGGGCTGGGCTGGGGGTTGGTGGGTCCGTGACGAACACTGCTTGGAAAGCACCCTGGCACGCTCAGAAGACATCTTGCCGCTCTCACAACGCATTATGCCGCCCTCAGAAGGTACATCGCCGCCCTTGGAAGGCATTATGCCGCCCTCGGAGGCATTATGCCGCTCTCAGAAGGCATCATGCCGCTCTCAGAAGCATCATGCCGCTCTCAGAGCGCATTATGCCGCTTCGGACCAGCGGCCCCTAGCCTAAAAAATCCTGGATCCACCCTGCTTCAAGTAGGTATATCGAAGATCGAGATCACTAGAAACACTATTTCTTACTTAACATGGCTTTATTCGCTCTATCACTGACTCTTCGGCGTTTTGGACTACTTAAAGCCTAAATACGACATTTATTAACATTTAAAAAATGTATATTAGTGCAGATATTGGTTATACAAATATAATTAAACAATTCAAAATATTGATTCAATACCAAGAAAAGTGTGAATTTAAAATGTAACTAATTTCAAAGCAATGCATTTGGGCTAATATTAGCCAAGTTTTGTAAAGATGAAGATCAACTGCCATCTAGCGGTTGATGGGAATTCAGAGACATCTATTGACCAAACGTCGTACTAGTCTCGAGTCGCTAGTTCGTCAAATGGGACACTATGGTTGTTTCGATTGTCAAAGCCATTACGGCGTAGATACACATATGGTGTTGGTGAAAAACCAGCGGCTCAAAATGACGACAAAAATATGTCCAAAGGCAGCGCAAGTGACGGCATGAAGGAACTGACCAACCCAGACTTCCGAACACCATCGCCTGCCAAAAGGGTGATACAGCTTGATCTTCCCATTACACTGATGTCGAGCATGGGCGACAGTTCTCTCAGTTCTCTCACTCGGATATAGGAATATCTCAGAAAGTGAAGGATGTGAAGACCCAGTTTCTAAGTTAATTCTTTCCATGCATCGTCCTTAACACGCGCCCTGGAGGGCCTCTAATAATTACACGCCCTGGAGGGGGGCGGGGCGGATTTCGCCCTCCTATGATCTCGAAAACCACGCAACGTAGCGACAAGCAGAAAACGGACGTTAGATAGCTCGAGACAAGCTCTTTCGAAAGTACTTCATTCATTTTTTATCAGGTCAATATTGAGGTCACCAGAGGTCATCAAGGGTCAGATTCTTCAAGTTTCAAGACTTCGCTTCGAAACACCCCCAAATATCTCGGGAACTATGATAGTTAGCAGCAAACGGAAAGGCAATCGAAATCCCTTAAAAAATGCAATTAACATAGGTTTACTCAGATTTGAGCTCAGGTTAACAGTTTAGGCTCCAGAGGTCATCAAATGTCAAAAGGTGATTTATTTGCTAAACTGTTCTTTGCTAATCACTTTTTACATAATAAAGATAAAGCAATAGTGGTTACGCCATTGCGTTTGTCTCGTTAAGGCGCTTCGAATCATATTGATGGTAACCTGGGTAGGTCAACTGAGAAATTTGACCTCAGGTTAAGGTCAAGTGGTGACCCAAGTTGGTCATGTTGCATATTGGGAGACGTGTCTTGACGAGACAAACACATGGGTACCATTTTATTTTCTCTATATCTATTATGTCGATAGTTATTGACAAAACAGTGTTAGCGGTCACGAAATTGACCTGACCTTAGGTCACCGATATAAGAAGTCCGAGATAAAAAAATGTTGGTATCTATGGCCTGATGTAGTCCTGCAAGATTGAAACTGATCGGCGTAAAACTGTGGCTGTGGTACTACTGCAAACGTTTTAGAGTTGAGGTCATCACGTGACCTGATCTGGTGACCTGACTTAAGATGACCCGAGGCCAAGAATTTGACATAATGTGCCAATTTAATTTCTGAACAGGTGTGCACAAAACGGCGGCGCTGCGCGACGCCGTTTTTGCGCTATACTAGAAAAACCGGAGGGGTGTGCGGATTTCGCCCCCCTCCAGGGCGCGTGCTAACTGATTTGTGTTTTATAGATGTTGGCCAACGGACCCCATCTTCCTTCACCTGTGGTAGCCGATTTCCTGCTCAATTCCAGCCCAATCCAGTTTAACCTACGATATGACAGCTCGGCCTGAGATATGGCAACTCCACCTAAGATGTAGTAGCTCCGCCTGAGATATGGAAGCTCCGCCTAAGATATGGCAGCTCCCAGCAGGACGCCATGGTGTGTTTGGCACCAGGACAAAACGACGGGCGGGGTCTTCAGCCCAGGTCAGCACATCAGATCGATTAATACCGCCCCTGATTCACTGCACACCCGGGCTGGTCGGCAGGGGGAGGGAACACGCGCCAAATCGGCCCGAACCAATATTGGTCTGCCATGGAGGGGATGCGTGGAGATGGGGGGGGGGGGGGGGATGGGAGAGTGACGATACCGGTCCGTATCAGGGTGGACATTTGGAGTCAGGCGGTGTACGGTGTACATACCTTGACAGCAGTACACTGTACATACCAGCAGTACACTGTACATACCAGACAGCAGTAACTAAGGGCCAAGCTGCCGAGCCGGTCATTAACGAACAGATCCTGTAGTGTGCACCATGAGGGTGTCAGTGTCGTTTGGATCGATACGACATAAGGTGTGGGATGAATGTTTGCACTGACCGTCGTCCCTGCCTTAATCCCGACAGCCATTGATTTTGACTCCCGCTTCTGTACCTATTTCTTATAGGCATACATCATACCTTCCATTGTAAGAAGTTTCAGTGTTTCCGGCGTATAGACTAGTTGAAACAGCATTTGCACCAGGGGCGACGGAAGAGGGGGGCAGCTTCACCCCCTCACTTCATAAGTTGGGGAGGGGGACATATGATTTTACCCCTCTCCACAATTTGTCAGAGGGGCCCTCCAAGAAGTTGGTTCGATTTTTCCCCTTTTTGACCGACAAAATGGCCGAGGGCCCCGATGTGCCCCCAGCCAGCCCGAGGGGCCCTCTAAGTCCGACAGAAGGCCCTCAGTCGACTGAGGGCCTTCTGTATAGTGGCCTATATCCGTGCCTAAATCCGATATAGTGGCCTAAATCCGAGGAGATGCCATTTCGCGCCATTTGTGTGTGTGTGTGTGTGGGGGGGGGGGGGGGGCTTTTGCCGTGGGGGAAGGGACTCCTGGATTTCTTTGCCCCATCCAAAAATACATTCCGCCGCCATTGATTTGCACTTAATGGTTGACAAGAGCTAGTTTCAGGAGCGGAACTTTGTTCGATTATTTTACACCCTTTATTTGAAATATTGTATCCCTATTCTATTTTGTTTTATTCTTTCACTTGTACTGAGTTTATTCATGTATCCGATAATGATTGAATGCTGTTTTTGTTTGCGTAGCGCTGCGGCATTGGTCCCGCATTGGTAACGCTGCAGCATTGGTCCCGCATTGGTAACGCTGCAGCATTGGTCCCGCATTGGTAACGCTGCAGCACACAATGTTCAAGACAAACTAAAAAAATACGACGCGAACGCTGCCGAACACAGGACCACACTTCACAACATTGCTTACATTACACTTTCCATCGCCACCCCACTCTCGTTCCGCTGTGTAGACACTAGAGAGCGGCTCTTGTCTGTCGGCAGCTGCCGCCGAAATGTTGGCATTACTGTTGTTCTGTGGGCGTTATCGTAGCAGGTCGGGCGGGTCGGGAGGGGGGGGGGGGTCAGCGCCGGCTATTGATTCTCCGGGCCGACGCGGCGTCGTGCCGGCATTCTTCCTGCTAATCAGAGGACTGCCCCAGATCAGCGTGCAGCCGACACGATCAGAGCGCTGCGGAAGCTCGGCTGTGGATGAGGGGTGGACCCATGGCGGCGAGAAGGGGGAGCAGGGGATGGACAGAAGTGTTTTGAGAAATAATGATACTCAATGATTTGTTTTCTATTTAGCCAACTGCGTGTCAAGTTCGAAGATGGAAATGGGTCGGAAAAGGCGCGCGGCTTTCTTGGTAAAAACTTCAACAGCTTGGATGAAGATAGGCAGATGATACATACATATTTCGTAACGTTCTAACAATCGACTGTGGTAGTGACAACCGATGACATTTTGTGCATGATTCCCAGTTGAATTCTTAAATGCAGAAAGCAACAATGAAAACATGGCATTCCCTTGCTAGGTTAACCCGCGCACTGCAGGGGGTTTGCGCCGAACACGAACTGCAAGGGGGGGGGGGGTGATTTCTGCCGCCCCCTGATATATCGAAAACTGCGCTACGTAGCGACAAGTTGAACACAGAATTTGATAGCTTGATACAAGTTTTATCGAAAGTATTTCAGTATTTTTTTAGGTCAGGTCAAAATTGAGGTAACCAGAGGTTCATCAATGGTCAGCTTTTCCAGTTTTTTTTCTCCTGTTTTGGACTTCGCTCCAGAAATCCCCATATATCTCGGAAACTATGCTAGTTATAAACAAACGGAAACAATCAAACGCCAGCCAGTGAAATTTTCAATCGACAAGGTGCCCTAAAATTTGATCTCAGGTCAATATTTGAGGCTCCAGAAGTAAAAAAAGAAGACAAATTATGTGTTTTTGCAAAACCTTTTTCGCTATTAACTTTTTACATAATATAGAAAACGAAAAACTGTTTACGCTAATGTGTGTATCTCGTCATGGCACTTCGAATCATATACATGGTTATCTTGTTAAGTCAACTTAAAAATTTGACCTCAGGTCAAGGTCAAGTGGTGACCCAAGTAGGTCATGTTGCATATGTGAAGACGTTTCTCGACGAGACAAACACATTGCTGTATGTGTTACTTCTCTATCTTCATTATGTCGGGAGTTATTGACAAACAAAGTGATGGTGACCTCACATGACCTCAAATGACCCCATAGGGGTCACTGAACAAAACTTACACTTGGATCATCAATAATATCCTATAATAACCTGATCCAGAAGTAATTGTACTAATATCAAGCATATCCTTGAAATAGGATGCATTTGTATATTTCCCCATTGACTTATTATGGGGAGGTTACGAAATTGACCTGACCTTAGGTCACCGATATCAAAATGCCGAGATAAACGAATTGTAAGTACTTATGCTCTCATAACATCCTGTAAGTTTGAAAATGATCGTTGAGAAACTCTGGCTTTGGCACAACTGCAAACATTTTTGGAGGTGGGGTCACTTGACCTGGTCTGGTAACCTGACCTGAGATGACCCGAGGTTATTTTTTTCTTTTTCGAAGTGTGCGCAATTGATGTCCTAACAGATGTGCTAAAACCTTCTCTTTTTTAGCTATTTGCGAAAAACCTGAAGGGGGGGCGGAAATCAACCCCCCTGCAGCGCGCGGGTTAACTACCTAACAATTCTTGACAACTCAATATCACCCACCTCTCGGGTTCAATTTCAGATTATTAAATCCTCTCCTCTCGTTTAATATGTTCTTTAGCGTCGCTCGGCGTTTTTGTCTGCGGCTCAGTTCATTCTGCGCCTGTTCGCGGGACCGGACGTTAATTTGTCGAGCTCGGATGGTTCCTCGCCCGCTCAGACAAATGACAGTGTGCACCGCTCATCCTCGGCCCATTCGCGTTCCATCCGGCCCACTCAGCCCCAGGGCTGGGAAATCCCTCATACCTACATACCCCAGTAGGTAACATAATCAGCTCCCACAGCCCTTCCTGTTGTAGAAAAATCAGCCAAACGTGTTGAGCTTGGTACATGTGTTTTAACCTTTAAACTAAAATAAATTGTGTCCAGCAACGATTTGTATTCTTCAATGAAGGCATTTATGAAAATACGCACTGTGGAGGAACGATGGGGGTCGAGGGAAAGAGCATGTCAAGTCATATGTAAAACTGCAGCTCTAGACGGTCTTGTTAAGGTACAATTCCACACCTTTTGTAGCAGATTCATTTGTCGCCATTACATGCCATGCCATACCATTACAGTGTGTGTGTGTGTGTGTTTGTGTGTGTGTGTGTGTGTGTGTGTGTGTGTGTGTGTGTGTGTGTGTGTGTGTGTGTGTGTGTGTGTGTGTGTGTGTGTGTGTGTGTGTGTGTGTGTGTGTGTGTGTGTGTGTGTGTGTGTGTGTGTGTGTGTGTGTGTGTGTGTGTGTGTGTGTGTGTGTGTGTGTGTGTGTGTGTGTGTGTGTGTGTGTGTGTGTGTGTGTGTGTGTGTGTGTGTGTGTGTGTGTGTGTGTGTGTGTGTGTGTGTGTGTGTGTGTGTGTGTGTGTGTGTGTGTGTGTGTGTGTGTGTGTGTGTGTGTGTGTGTGTGTGTGTGTGTGTGTGTGTGTGTGTGTGTGTGTGTGTGTGTGTGTGTGTGTGTGTGTGTGTGTGTGTGTGTGTGTGTGTGTGTGTGTGTGTGTGTGTGTGTGTGTGTGTGTGTGTGTGTGTGTGTGTGTGTGTGTGTGTGTGTGTGTGTGTGTGTGTGTGTGTGTGTGTGTGTGTGTGTGTGTGTGTGTGTGTGTGTGTGTGTGTGTGTGTGTGTGTGTGTGTGTGTGTGTGTGTGTGTGTGTGTGTGTGTGTGTGTGTGTGTGTGTGTGTGTGTGTGTGTGTGTGTGTGTGTGTGTGTGTGTGTGTGTGTGTGTGTGTGTGTGTGTGTGTGTGTGTGTGTGTGTGTGTGTGTGTGTGTGTGTGTGTGTGTGTGTGTGTGTGTGTGTGTGTGTGTGTGTGTGTGTGTGTGTGTGTGTGTGTGTGTGTGTATGTTTGTACGTGCGTGTGTTTGCGTGTGTATCTCTGCGTTTGTTTGCAACCAGCCAGGATATGTAACTTTGTATTGGTGCGAAATAAACGGTTATTATTATTACTATTATTATTACTATTTCTTCATACTGTGAGTCGTGTAAATAACCGTATCTGCTGCAGCTGTTTTCACAAAATTCTTCTTACCAATCGTGTTTGAATGGAGCTATATATTGGTTAACAATTATTTTTAGTTAGACCTATGAATAGTTTTTTCCTAGTTATACGGAAACAAAGAATCCAACCACTAAATTGCATTCTGAGAAACTCCTATTTTTGTTTCTTCATACAGCACTACCTATTCGATTGATGCGTCGGGAAAGACGCATTTCAGCTCGCACTAAATGCTGGAAGTGTTGCAGCAGTTGGCCGCCAGGGACCGCTAGTGAGCCAGGGTGTTATGACGTCTCAAGCAAATAATACGTCGCATGAAATCTGCGTCGTATGAAACAAAATGACATTGCAAATGGAAGCAAGTTGGATGCACATTGCACATAGGTACTCTGGAAATTGATGCAGCAGATACAGCTGGTACATTCTTAGAATGTAGCCGATTCAGCATTTGTTGGCCACGCCTGCTCAGCTCGGGTGTCAGCGCCGTGCTCAGCAATCTGCTCAGAAATGAGGCGACTGTCGCGCCAACTTTATCCCGGCTTCTGATGGGATCTAAGACTGCTAGTGGCTGAGCCGCGAAAAGCAGGGGGATATGCACTGAAATATAACTGTGAAATATCCATAAATTGCTGAGTAGTATGGACGGTGCATTTACAGAGGCCGCGAATGGCTTTGGATTGGGTATCGGGTTATATTACAAATCAGACTCGTAACTTTTAGTCGAGCCATAGTGTCACTCCCGACTGTTTTCCATATTAGGGTAGAAGGCAAATGAAAGAAGGTGCCCACATTTTACTTGCACTATGATTTATGATGCAAACGAGCTGCGTAACAGATAATTCATCGACAAGAGAATGAATAATGAATATGTTTTCATTAGCTGGTGATGCTGGCCATGATGAGTACGAACAAAAACAAGGAAGAAAACTAGGTTCAGCCATTTTGATACTTTGATTTTGACAACGGAGCCACGGATTGATTACCTTTGGAGATACGAAATATGTTCTGAATCATTTACATTGTTACAACCTCTCTATCACAAAGCCCCAGCACCGCTCCTAGCGTTATGAATGCCGACGCTCTATTAACACAGGTGTGCCCGCACACATGCAGACGCCACGTTGAACACACCATACAGTACTGAGCACACATACCCGGCTGACTCTGTGGCCCTTACCCTGACCGCAGCCCGCGATTTACTGAGGCGCGGACAAACGACATGTCGTCACACGAGTCGGTCACAATCCCGAGCCGCGTCAGTGCTCGGCTGGCGTGCCGGGCGACCGGTAAGCGACCGCAGCACGCGACTTTTGCCGTGCACCACCGCCGTTCCGGCGTGGCGAGCGGGTGTACAACGCTGCCGGGATCTGAATGAACAGTCGGCAAGATCGACTTATTCGTTCACTGTGAGCATCCTCAGTCAACGCGTAGTCAGTCAGGGATTGAAGCATCTTCAGCAGTAGTATCATGTCTGGTGGAAACCCGACCAGTCGAGAGCTGCCAAGCGACGAATGGCAAGAGAAACTGACACCCTCCTCCGGAGGTACACCAGTCTATCACAGAGAGGGTCAACAGAAACCTTCGGTCGACTGAATAACCTGACACCCTTTTTCGGAGCGACACCCATCACACAGAACCAACAGAAGCCGTGGGTCGGGTGACCACCGCGCGCGGCGCGCGTGTCCACTGATTCCGCTGGACGTCCTCGCGCTAACAAGACACGACACATAAACGGATCAGAGCGATGCCACCATCAGGGATGAACGCCAACATCGATGATGCCACCATCACCGATGGACAGAGCGAATCCGAGGGAGAGGCGGGGAGGCGGGGAGGCGGGGAGGCGGAGGCAGGGAGAGGGGAGGCGGGGAGGCGGAGAGGCGGGGAGGCGGGGAGGTGGGGAGGCGGGGAGGCGGGGAGGCGGGGAGGCGGGGAGGCGGGGAGGCGGGGAGGCGTGTGGAGGGCAGGCGGGAGGCGGGAGGCGGGAGGCGGGAGGCGGGAGGCGGGAGGCGGGGAGGCGGGGAGGCGGGGAGGCGGGGAGGCGGGGAGGCGGGGAGGCGGGGAGGCGGGGAGGCGGGGAGGCGGGGGGAGGGGAGGCGGGGAGGCGGGGAGGCGAGGAGGCGGGGAGGCGGGGAGGCGGGGAGGTGGGGAGGCGGGGAGGCGGGGAGGCGTGTAAGCGGGGAGTCGGGAGGGGGAGACGGAGGGAGGGGAGGCGGGGAGGCGGGGAGGCGGGGAGGCGGGGAGGCGGGGAGGCGGGGAGGCGGAGAGGCGGAGAGGCGGAGAGGCGGGGAGGCGGGGAGGCGGGGAGGCGGGGAGGCGGGGAGGCGGGGAGGCGGGGAGGCGGGGAGGCGGGGAGGCGGGAGGCGGGGAGGCGGGGGGGGGGGGGCGGGGAGGCGGGGGAGGGGAGGCGGGGAGGCGGGGAGGAATGAGATTAGCGTTGGGAGGTGGGGAGGCGGGGAGGCGGGGGGGGGGGGGGGGGGGAGGACAGGGGGTGGGCACGGTGAGGAATGGGATTAGCGTGTCTCGTGGGTGGAGCCGAAATGAGATTATCGTGTTTCCGGGAGGGGCGGAGGAAGTGACTGCAATCGTACATATCATGCCCGTCGGGGAAATAGTGGTTTCGATGTTTCGACACGTGTGCTTGCTCCTATATGGAACATTGGCTATTTAGTTTTCGAAACCAACAGCGGGCAAATGTATGGATGCGTATTTGCCATACGTTACCATGCTTATTTTGGTGGCCGAGTCCAACAAAGCAACGCATTATTTCACGCGACTTGAACCGTACGACATCTCATACTTAGTTTCCCATAATTTGTTTTCATCGATTTAACCTATTTGAATGGTGAACAAGTGAATTAAGTCATCATAAAATAATGGAAACAAATATACCATTACACTATCCCTTACGATTTTCAAACTGTTCACACTATTCACAAGTTCTATCCCACCTTTTTTCGCATAAAAGATATCATAATCTTTTGGGATATCTGTTTATTATATTTATCTGCACGTTTAGCATTTCCTGAGAAAATGCTTTGGTAAATCATTCCAAATGCACTGTGGTGGCAATGCCATCGGACGAAATTGATTGCAACCGGCATCGACTATGTTGACTATGACTATGACTATGTTGCTGCAGATGGTCGCGTTGGTCGCAAGGGAATGAAGTTAAAGACAGTCTGACTGGTTTTGTTCAGTGGCTAAAATTATAACATAACATGTTTTTGCTGCTCACTGAATTAGCATTGCCGGAGTACAATATGACAATAATCAAATAGATTCTGTGTCGTACGATAACACGATTTTAGAACAGATATTGTATCTTACTACAAGATGATAGATGACATATTGTGCCCAGTGACGTATTGCTATATTTGATGCATTATCTTCCCGTTCCCACACCCTATAGAATGCCATCAACACATAAATCCGTTAAGACGATGGGGATTAAACGTATTATAAAATAATAATTGCACTTGTCCGATGCATGTCCCACGCGCCAAAATGTAACCAGAGTTGTCACTGGCCGATGCAGTCGTTGTGTCATCGGATTGTTGGTATCTGCGCAGTAGTCTGGCTCTGATCACAGCGGACAGCAGCCTCTGATTGTCGGGAGTCCATCATTCAGCGGATGGCACCAGATCAAAAGAGACGGCCGAGAGTCAGAACAGGAGTGATTAAACGTGTAATGGCTACAGCTAAATTAGAGCACGGTGTCGGAACGGGAACAATGCTTCGACGAGGGGGTGTTTCACGTGCTAAAGTCTCGTGGTAGTTCGGTTGGTGTGCATAGCACGCTTCTCGATTGTTTGCAAACGAACACCCATCCGGAGCCAACCATAAATGTCATCATTTTAGAGTTATATTGAGCGAGTAAAGTTTTTCAACACTGCAGGGTTTGAAACTATAACAGCTGTCTCTTGGGTTGACCTATTTTGCTTCGAAATATGGATGTCATTCAGGTTATAGAAGGAGATGCAAGTTCCAATACATCCTTATATCCGATACCGTCATCATTTCCCATCCCAACATACCAAAACATCCTTTTACTGAATCACTATAAATACAATTTTCCCTTTGCTAATTTGGCATCTCTCCCCACCACCATTGTCGAGATAACCACTCCGTTTACGTGTTTCAGCTTCCGCCCAGTTCCGGGCGCCGACCGGGCAGTTTGCCGGTACTTCCGTGACCACAGTGACCCCCTTGAACCTCGCTCCTTCCTATCAACCGTATCGGGGCCGCCGCCACCGCTGTAGCTCCCGGCGAGCTGTGAGAGTGCGCGCCGGCAGGATCTGACCCTAAACAGATTCTTTACTACGTATTGATCGCTACTGGAGCTCGACCGAGCTCGGCGGAGCTGCCGGAGCGGCCGGAGCGGCTGGGCGTCTGGAGCTTGTGACGATTCGTCCGCCACCACCGCTACCACCGCCGCCGCCGCCGGACGGAGCGGACGGAGCGGACGGAGCGGACGGAATGACATTTGCGCAGAGTCTGCACACTGGAGGGGACGGGAGCTGGCACCAGTCCGCCCTCGTCATTGGAGGGGACGGGAGCTGGCACCGGTCCTCCCTCGTCAGCAGGGGTTACTCTGCAGGGGTCCACCGGGAGACGGCTGGACGGGATAGGGTGGTAGTAACGCTCGTGGAAATCAGCTGGAGGAGGACTCACCTGCGACGAGGCCTGGCAGAAGGAGGCAGACGCAGCTGGCGGCCACCAGCGCCCGGCGAGCCACCACACCCATACTATCCCCCACTCAGATCAGCACCGCGGCACGGTGCGCGCCCCACCGTCCCGCATCGTCGCCCCTGACGCACTGCTATCGGTATCGACTCCTCGAGGCGTCAACGATCGAACTGGCCGAGGATGCGGCCGCCCGATGGCAGCGACATCTGTGGAGCGCGGGAGAAGCTGTAGTTGACTGAAGTGTCGTGAGAGCTCGAAAGGATGCAATGTATTCTAGTGGATGTTGTGATGCGGACCGGTGAGCTACCTATAAGAAACAATCAGTGCGAACAACACTGATTATATTACCGCAAGTAGCGAGCAAGCCACGGCGGTCAATAGCAAGGATGTCACACATCTGTGCGGCACCAATACACGGCAGAGACCCCCGGGGTCAGCCGCCGTGCGCCGACCGACCCCGGGCACCGTTCCTCGTCAGCCGCAGGCGGTCACGTGACCGGACCGGTCAGCCGGTCACGCGGTCTCACGTCAGGTCACAGTCAGGTCAAAGGTTAAAATCGAGGTATTTGAGTGTATGAGCCATACATTCCATCCAAATCCTTCGATTGCGACCATGATCACCCAAAGTGCTCTCAAATGTATAATACACATCCCGCATGAGCTAAAGTGAGATTGTTGGCAAAGGTCAAGGTCAAGGTCAGGTCACACGATCAAAATTCGGAATTGCTGAGTCTAAATACAAATAGGCATGTTTCTGGACCTGTTTTGCCTCAGAAATGTAGTGGTGACGTTTATTTGTTCGTAGCTGGTCATTACAAATATACAAACTCAATTTACACAAATGCGGCATGAGTTACTCATACGTTAGAAGCCATAATTCAGTCAAAAATGGTGATATTGTTTTGAAATTTGGTTTGGGAATTGCCCATATGTCTTTATCTAATATATATTCCGGTTTTAGAATTTCTTTGACAATTTTGGTTTTGTGGGCATTTTTCCGATTTTTTTTTTTGCGTCAAAAACACAAAAAAATATTTCGATATCTTTTGAAGTTTTGTATTGCATTTTTTTTATATATGGTCTTTGTACGGTCTGGTAAAGATAAACTTATTTTTTTCGTCAAACGTGTGTGTAGTGACGTCCTAAATTCGCAATATCTAAAACAAATGACGAAATTGCTTCATTTTTACCCAGAAGACGTATGTATATTTGATGTAGGAGAAGGTACCCAAAGTTTCACGTTGATAGCGCTATTGGGTTTTGAGCTATTGCGGAAGTTCGTCAGGGTGGCGTTTTTGCCCCTCCCCAGTCAATGGGGGTTAAGAAGTCGATCGTGGGCCAGTGAGCATTGGACTTTGCCAGATACGCGACATTTACCAACGATAGGTATCTCAGAAGTCCACGAGACGGCTTTAGTCATGGAGCAGTCCATGGAGCCGAAGTCCAGCTTCAGCTTCAGTCATCCTACATCCCAGACAAGGTCAACGGTATTCCAATCCGGATCGTAAGGTACGCTGACGACACGCAAGTCGCCATATCCGGACCACCAAGTCGTCTCGCCGACACGCAGTCTGGAATAGAGTATGTGCTGGACGGGTGCCGGACGAAAAGTCGAATGGCAAAAAGTAAACGGATGTTAAGTAATGGGACATTTAGTCAATAGTAAAAAGTCAAAAGTCCTAAAAGTCGGAGGGTAAAAAGTCGACGTGGAAAAAAGTCAACGGTGAAAAAGTCAAACGGATAAAAAGTCAATTGACGAAAAGTCAACAGGGTAAAAAGTAAACTGTCAAAAAGTCGACATGGAAAAAAGTCGACGGACCAAAAGTCAAACGGATAAAAAGTCAAATGACAAAAAGTCAACAGGGTAAAAATTCAACAGTCAAAAAGTCAACATGGAAAAAAGTCGACGGACCAAAAGTCAAACAAATAAAAGGTCAAGTGACAAAAAGTCAACAGGGTAAAAAGTCAACAGACGATAAAGCAAAAGGGTAAAAGTAAAAAGATAAAAAGTAAACAGACGGAAAGTCAAGGGGTAAAAAGTCGACGTCGCTAAAAGTAAAAAGACGAAAAGTCGAAATGGCAAAAAGTCGAAGAATAAAAAGTCGAAATGGTAAAAAGCCAACGTCGCTAAAAGTAAAAAGATGAAAAGAAGAAATGGCAAACAGTCAACGTCGCTAAAAGTCGAAAGATGAAAAGTAAAAAACGTAAAAAGTGAAGATGGAAAAAAAATCAAATACGTAAAATGTCAAATAGCAAAAAGTCAACGTCGAAAAAAGTCGAAAGATGAAGAGTAAAAAGGTAAAAAGTTGAAATGGCAATGACGATAATCAGTTAATTTGGCCCATTTAATTTTCGTCTCTCGACCTCCCGTTCATTCAATTCTTTTCTTTGGACTATCCGACTATTAACGCGGAAGTCGCGTTTTATACCTCAACAACGTATGTACAATGTACATATATGCCTATTACCTACCTACAGTTTAAAAGAATTGAGATTAGTCGACTTATGCTTTGGTTAGTTGATTGTGGTGTGGCCCATTTATTAACTTCTTCAAACATTGAAAAAAATAAGTACTTCATGTCTTATATATTTATGTAGATATGTTATATATAGTTCAAATTATAACTGAAGATCAGACTCAGCAGTGCCGCATCCAACGGTACCTATCCCTAAGCAAGTTGTCAACGTTTATTTGTTGGTTGAACTCTTCAAAGCTCCTTAGGCAATGCCTCAACAATACATTGACATATCTTACACTTTGATCGCATACGATCAAAGTATGTAAGTTCTCGTGATAAACGATAACGTTACTGAGGGCCTGCAAATTCAAATTGACTTGCTTATCTCCTGTTCAATAGTTATGCACAAAATAAAATATGGCAATTGGCATACCCTTAACCATGGCTTCGATTCCACTTTTGCGTGAGACAAACTTCAGTCGAGGTGTGTATTGATGCAGTCCTTGAGTCATGTTAGTTTTATTCGCAATCAATGACAACATTCAGAGCAAGTTCCTAAAGAAACAGACGTTTCGACATACAGGGTGTCTTCGTCAGTGTAAATTATCAATATTTAAATTATAAAGACATTAGACATTGGACACAAAGACATTAATACAAAGTCAAGCAATCACAATCAGCTTCAGAAGCTGATTGTGATTGCTTGACTTTGTATTAATCTCTTTGTGTCCAATGTCTAATGTCTCTATAATTTAAATATTGATAATTTACACTGACGAAGACACCCTGTATGTCGAAACGTCTGTTTCTTTAGGAACTTGCTCTGAATGTTGTCATTGATTGCGAATAAAACTATCATGTCTGATACATTACTTGAGTCATGTATCAATGTATCATGAACAACTATGCCATCATAAGGTATTTTGCCGACCATGGCAAAACACACCCTCCCAAACCCAAGCAAACAAATAATTACTCTGGATTAGATGCATCAAACTATTCACAATACCCAAATGAAATTCAACTGACCCAAGCATTGACTTTTTACGCGTTGACTTTAAGCTATGCGACTTTTTACGATTTGACTTTTGGCATGTTGACTTTTTGCCATGTTGACGTTTTACCTTTTCGACTTTTTACCTTTCGACTTGTTATCTTTCGACTTTTATCTTTCGACTTTTTATCTTTCGACTTTCTATCTTTCGACTTTTTATCTTTCGACTTTTATCTATACGCCTTTTTGCTATTCGACTTTTAGCGTGTTTACTTTTTGCCATGTTGACTTTTTACCTTTTCGACTTTTTATCTTTCGACTTTTATCCATACGACTTTTTCCTATTCGACTTTTAGCGTGTTGACTTTTTGCCATGTTGACTTTTTACCTTTTCGACTTTTTATCTTTCAACTTTTAGCGATGTCGACTTTTTACCCCTTGAATTTTCGTCCCTTGACTTTCCGTCCGTTTACTTTTTCCCTTTTGACTTTTTACCCTGGAATCGTGCTGGACATGCTAAGCACTTACTTCATTCAAAACGGCATGTGCGTCAACCCATCCAAGACCGAGCTCCTGCCTGTCGGCAGCAAACATCACCTGCAGTCGTTCCAGCATCCTACCAGCGTCCAGTTTATGGGAGCAGAGCTGCGACCGGTGAAACAGGTGAAGAACCTGAGTTCTGTAATGGACTGTCATCTGAACAACTAGTCTCACATCAACAGTGTGGTCAACAAATGTAACGGCATCTTGATCGGCTTAACCCTCGCCAGGGTAGGGAGTTGGATGCCACCCCCTCGGTTTTTCTGAAATAACTCGCGTAGTTTACAATTTATTTTGATGCAACTTTCAGTACCCTACTTTTGACAAATTTCTCACATACTCTGAAAATTGTGAATTTCTAACCCATATGAGCCGTGACCTATGACCTGTTTCTCAAGGTCATGTCAGGCGCAACTGGCGTCCCGCAGTATCGATGCTAGTAACTTCTGCAGTTTTCGAGTGTTTGTTGTTCAGGAGCATATGCACAGGTGTTTCCAGGTGACAGTTGTGACTTCCACTGAGATTGTGACCTCGATTGACCTTTTCAGAGGTCAACTGAAGTCATTGACCTCCGATGACCTCAGATTACTTTTTTGGGCTTCTGGCGGTTTCTAGGACAATTTGTGACGCTGATTTCAAATTTGGGATCCATTTTACATAATTATATGTTCCATTGGGTTCATGCGCTTCCACATGTCAACCGAGGTCACTGACCTCAGATGACCTGACATGACCTTTTTGGAATTTGTCAGTTTTTAGGACATTTTGTGACGCTGATTACGAATTTGGCATCTATTAACCCGCGCCGTGCCGGTGCTCGGCGCCAACTTCGCCGTGCCGGGGGGGGGGGGGGGGGGGGGGCAGGCACGGCGAAGTTGGCGCCGAGCACCGGCCAAACATAGATGCCAAATTCGTAATCAGCGGCACAAAATGTCCTAAAAACTGTTTAGACACCCCCCTCCAACTCGAAAACTAAAAGGGCTAGAAAGACGCAGAAAAGCGCGTTCGAAAGCTCTCGAGAAGCACATTCGAAAGTACTTAAGATATTTTTTGCTTTCCTAAAGCCAATATTGAGGTCACCAGAGGTCATCGAAGGTCAAATTTTCCAGTTTTAGGACTCCGCTCCAGAAACCCCCTGATATCACAGGAACTATGATAGCTAGGAACAAACGGAAAACAGCAATGTAAATCTATTGAAACATGCAATCGACAAGGTGTCCTCAGATTTAAAAAAAGGCAATAGTTTAGGCTCCAGAGCTCATCGAATGTCAAAAAGGCTATTTTTTACAAAACAGTTTTTCACGAATAGCTTTTTACCTAATAACGACAGGACAATAATTTTGATTCCATCGTGTTTGTCCCCTCAAGGCGCTTCGACTCATATTAGTGTTGACCAGGTTAGGTCAACTTAAAAGTTTGACCTCAGGTCGAGGTCATGTGGTGACCCAAGTAGGTCATGTTGCATATGGGAAGATGTACACTCGACGAGACAAACACATTGGTGTCGGTTTCACTTCTCTATCGTCATTATGTAGAGAGTTATTGACATACAACTGTTGGTGACCTCGGATGACCTCGGCTGACCCTGTAGGGGTCAGTAAACAAAAATGGC
The DNA here is from genome assembly GCA_036785665.1 of Chirona hameri. Lineage (NCBI taxonomy): Eukaryota > Metazoa > Arthropoda > Thecostraca > Balanomorpha > Balanidae > Chirona > Chirona hameri. The sequence goes on along the minus strand of JAXIVJ010009616.1, from coordinate 29,724 downwards.
ACCTAGGTCATCAAGAATGGCCTATAATAACATGATCCAGAAGGAATTATACTGATATCTTGCGTATCTTTGGAATAGGAAGCATTTGAATATTTCCCCATTGACTTATAATGGGGAGGTCACGAAATTGACCCGACCTTAGGTCACTGATATAAAAAAAATCAAGATAAACAAATTGTAGATACATATGATCTTATAAAATCCTGTAAGTATAAAACCGATCATCTAAAAACTGTGACTGTGGTACGACCACAAGTTTGTTTTTAGGTGGGGTCACGTGACCTGGTCTGGTGACCTGACCTGAGATGACCCGATGTATTTTTTTTAACATAATGTGCGCAATTGATGCCCGAACAGCTGTGTAAAAAACTGCGGCGCTGCGTGCCGCCGTTTTTTGCTATCCTCTAAAAACCTGAGGGGGGGGGGGTCGTCTAAACACCCCCCGGCACGGCGCGGGTTAAGCATTACGATATGCTCATTCACGATTCTAGTTCGATAAAATTCAATATATACGCATTTTCAATTTTTATGACATTTGGGTCATTGACATGACCTCAGAGGTCACCTAATGACCCACTACCTTAAAATCGAATATCAACGACTTCCGCTCGTCACAAGCAACACGCTCGTCTTTGACGCGAAGCTCTAGCTCAATTAGGGGCGAAACGCTAAGGGGGGGGGGGGGGGGTCGTACCAACCCCCTACCCGAACACGTAGTGATTTTTCCCTACCCGGGCGAGGGTTAATACACGCGCAGAATGTTTTGCCGCGGGATACCCTTCCCGTGATTGTGAATTCACTTGCGCTGTCACATGTGCGATATTGCTGTGCTGTGTACGGTAACGGCGCGAATGGTACTGCGCTACAGCGGCTCCAAAAGGTGCTCAACTTCGCTCCCGTGTCCTCTCGGGAAGGAAAAGTTTGAGCATATCTCCCATGTCGTGAGCGAGCTTGGCTGGCTTTCGGTGAAACAGCAAGTCGCGTTCAGTACTCCCATCATGACTCACAAAGTGCTCAAAACAAACGAACCAGAGTCCGTTCGAAATCGCTTACGATTTAATAGAGACCTCATCATGCGCGAAACGCGGCAATCCGACCATTTGCGCTTGATTAAGACGAGAACCGGGTGGGCAAAGGCAGGTTTGTCTACCGTGCCAGCGAACTGTACAACATACACGCTTTAGCATCTGTCCACATGTCAACTGTTCGTTTCAAAACCGAATGAAGCGACGATGTGCCATGCTATAGAGAAATGTGGAGACTCACTGTTTTTAGTTTGTATTGTGGGCTCGTTTAACCCTATTTGTAACAGGGGGGGGGGGGGGGGGATTCCGCCCCCCCCCCTCATTTTTTTTCTCGCAGATATCTCCAGAACGGCTGGGAGCAAGCCCATGAAATTTTGGGACTTTTCATTGAATTGAATACCACATTTGGAGTCAAAATTTCGAGTCTTAACCTGAACAGAGGCGGTTCCAGGGCACAGTTTTGGGTGGGTTCGGATGCGACATTTGGCGATAATACGGAAATGTGATCTTCACGGTTTCTTCCTAACTGCCTCAAGTATGAAGGAGTTACATCGGTTTACGGTGATTGCAACAAGTGCAAATTAGTTGATGTTAATGAAATAGCATAAAAATTGCATGGCAGAGGCGGTTTCAGGGGCTTGAAAAAGGGGAGTTTCCAGGAAGTATTCAATGCTTGGCGGGAAGCCAATAGAGCGATGTAAGGGGCATTTATAGCTATCAAGATGTAAAAGATAGCTTCTGCTTCCATTATTTGCATAATTTATTACATATAGAGTTTCAGGGGCGTGTTCAGGCACATGAAAAGGGGGGTGACTGGCATGGTGATGACGATATGCCAGCGATAACGGCGCAATAGACGTTTAGCTTATCATGATATATGCACATATGAGGCCAGGAAAAAGAATAAAGACATTTGTTTTGCAGAGGCGCGCTCAGGAATGGAAGAAAGGGGGTCATATTATTGCAAGGAAACTAAGAGGCATGGGTGTACAATGACATAGCATACTGCAGTTTTCGGATGAAACACGCACCACAGGCTACTCTACAAACGATTATAAGATAATAGGCGCGTCCAGGTAGGGTAAAAGGGGGGTAAGCAATGTTAATTGAAGTTGTAAGTGAAAAAGTCAACGTTGACTAGTTAGTATCATAATAGCGGATAATTTACTTATCAAAGGTCTTACGCCGCCCCAGTTTGGGTCCTGTATACGCCTATGATGAAGTAAAACATGCAAAAAGGAACTATCTACGATCAGTAACATATTTATAGTGCTGGGTAGCAACTGGTCTGCGGTTAATATTTTTTCCAATTTGACCTCCCTTTTTCACTAACCTGGTACCGCCTATGGCAAAAATATGATTTATAACTGTTTTTATAATGTCACAATCACATACCATTTGATTTATAAAAAAACATTAAAAAATGGTTTTATTACGCATTTACTTCACCCCAATATTGAGTGAACTGCACACGCCTATGATTTTTGAATTTTCAAACGTCACCGTCATATATCAATTTACAATTCAATCTCTATCGATTCCTATTAGTTTTGTTAAAATCGGTCGATAAACATGAAAGCTATGTTGGATCAAAATTACCACTAAAATTTGTAGTTTTTGTCCCCTGTTGCCCCCCTATCAAAAACTTAGATTTGGTTATTATTTAGAAATGTAGATCGTGTTCAGGGGAACCAAACACCGTTTCATTTTTGAAAATCGGACGGGTAGATCTCGAGATCACCGGGGGAGGGGGGGGGCGGAATCCGCCCCCCCCCCCCCTGTTACAAATAGAGGTAGCCAGGAGCCTGTTACAAATAGGGTTAAGCGGATATTAAACAGTTTATCGTGTATTTTAATATTCATTTGATTGCGTGTCAGTGTACGTTTATCGAGTGTTTTTCTTTCTTTCTCAAATAACTTTTATCATTAACGAGCATACTAGTTCACGGATTGGTACACCATACATTAAACAAATACAATACATCGATCATTACTCTTTACATTAGGCGTCAGGCGATCATAGGCGTCCCCGCCCGCGCCGCCTCGCGTTCGCGAAGCGGCGCCCCCTCGCCACCGACCGGGCGTGCGAGCCGTCGGCCAGCGGAGCCGGCGCCCCGCACGCCCGGCCGGCCGACCGGCCCTGCAGCACATGCTGAGGGCCGGAGGGCCGTTAATCGAGTGTATAGGACTGTGATATGACGTGGGCTCATAAAAGCCACTCTGCTGTGGAAGGGCGTCGAATCGTTAATACACACATGCATACATACATGTGCGAATCCAAATAGGTCAAAACGATTTAATTGTGCGATTTAATTGTGCGAATTAATTGCAACGATTTAATTGTAACGATTTAATTGTAAATACCAGAAGGTCTTACATTAGCTCAAAAGCTCATCAGTTTCCGCTTTCATATATAAGTTGTGAACTGATTTAGCCGAATTACCTTGGGCAAACAAATGAATTCTTATTTTTTCTTTAAACTCAGGAAATGTGTCTTTTGCCGCCGATTTAAGTCTTTTTGGGGTATGGCCCGATGCCATCTGAATCCGCCAGTGACGTCAGCCAGCACGTGAAGTAACTGCAGCAAGCACATATATATTAACAATGCGTTACATAACAATGGACCGAAAAAAAATCGATTCCAGGGCTCTTGCAAAGAGGTCAGTAGTTATTATGTAACGGCGTTACCAGTGTGGTCCTGGCCGGACGGCTCGGTCCGGCCGCGCGGTGGCGTGTTCGCTCCACCACCACCGGCGGCGGCGGCCGGAGGTCGCGTGATGTCCGAGGCGCTGTGACCCGAGCGGCGCTGTGATTGGTCCGCTCCACCACCGGCGGCTGGAGGTCGCGCGGTGCCCGAGGCGCTGTGACCCGAGGAGCGCTGTGATTGGCTGGCGGTGTGGCGTTCGAAGGGGGACCCATCGACTCTGTCCCCAGCACGGCTCGTGCAGCGGGACTTGGCTGGTAACACTGTAATGGTGATGATGTACCAAGCCGTGCTGCAATGAGGTGATTCCGGGACATTGTGGGTCAGGCATAGCGCTATATAATATAATAGTGCTAATAGTGTTAACTGGTATGCAAGTATTGCAAGTAGGTATATATTGTAATATTCACTTGCCAAAATATTAGGTGTAAACTTACAAATCAGGAACAATTTGCATCCTACAGGGCTCGGCGGCTAACTGTTCAAAACTCAATAACCGCAACATTTTCTCCAACTAGGAGCTTTTCCACCGTCGTTTCAACTCGATTTATTCCACCAGACAGCTCGACTCTCTGTTACTGCCTCAGGGGAAGGGGAGGGGGTGGCAGGCAGTGTGTGTGTGTGTGTGTGTGGGGGGGGGCTCACTGCACCGTACCAACCCCTCCGACCCCAGCCACCAGATGGCGCTCCAATGCGCTCTGCCAGCCGACGCCGCCGACGCGCCGCGCCAGCGCCAGCGCTGGGGGCCGGAGTCGCGAGGCCACCGAGCCGCGCCACGCCACGCCGCCGGCCGCCGGCGTGGCTATTTTTATGGTGGCAGAGTCGACGTCGACGGCGTCGACGGCAGCGTCGGCCTGTCGACGTGTTGCCGCGGTACGCCGGATGTTTTTTAGGGCCTGGAGCGGTGCGGCTCAGGGTATCGAGGCGTGTGGTATGTGGAACCGCAGTCACAGCCGCTGCTGGCAAGGAGACGAAGGGGAGTCGAAGATGGAGATGGGAGAGGGCTGTGATATTCTCTGTTTCTCTGAGATACAGAGAGAGGCGCTGCCGTGCGTAAAAGGGCACCTGCTTGCATACTCAATGCATGCCGAATGTACCGGCTGAGCAACGGCTTCATTCCATACGTACCGGCTTCATTCCATTTTATGAACAATTCATCGTAGAGACGAGTCGGTGCATGCTGGCCGAATTTTGAACTGTGCGCTATCGTGTGCCATTAGAAATAATGACGCAGCAGCTCACAATCAGCAAGGCCGATAAGATAGACGCGTCATAAAATCATAGCATTACGATACAGATGCAACGTCCAAGTGTATCAGATAATTTGGAAAATACCTGACATATTTACAGAATATCAAGTCGTGTTTGTCGATCTTTCACCGGTGAGGCCAGTGATCACCAGGTAAGATATTCCGCAGTTGTTTTGGATGCATTTAGTGAACGCAAACATTTCAATAAACTAGTGAAACCTTCTGGACACGTAGCATTTTACCTGAGAAAAATGGCGAGGCATGATAATAACGGCTGTCATATGCCATTTCGGGCTTGACATTATTCTACTTTAGTCCTGGAAGCAAGAGAAATGACAGCGCCACCACGTCCGAAGTTATGCACTTATAAACTTTCATAATTTGCTGAGATGGAGTAGGACATTTTGCCGTGAATAACCCATATGAAGCATCAACGTTTACTGCATTTTAAGATAAAAATTGTACGATATATGCCCCTTCCCAACGAACTAACCCGGGTTTGATTGGGTTTGACCCATCCAATTAATTACTTCCACAACGCAGTCGCGCACATACATCTCACTATTGATGAGAACATGCCATCTGAAACCTGACCTGGATGCATCAGTAACCCCGCGGAGATTTATGTAACTGCCTCTGACTTGACAGCCCGGGACGGACCGACACGGCACTGCCGTGCTGCCGCAGGCCACGCCAGGCCACGCCAGGCCACGCCAGGCCACGCCAGGCCACGCCAGGCCATGCCAGGCCATGCCAGGCCATGCCAGGCCATGCCAGGCCATGCCAGGCCATGCCAGGCCATGCCAGGCCATGCCAGCTGTCGTGGCGTGCCACCGCTGGCGAACAGCCTGGTCAGCCGGGCCTCATCAACAAATTAAATTAGCGTGCGCCGCGACCGGCAGTGCTGTGCTATGCCGTGGTTATGGGCCGGATCAATGATCGCGCAGGTCGTGGGATTGTTCACTAATGCAAAACAACATCAGTGCTCGGCGGTAGTTAGGTGGGTTTCATCACCCCCAGTGATTATGTGTGCGGAAAATAGTGAAATGAAACGAATCCGGTGGTGTTTAATTTGTGACAGCAAACAACAGATTTAGGTTTAGTCATTGAACAGGAAATGTTGGAGCATATTTCGGAATAACAACTACCCGTATTATAAAGCACTGCTGGAGGCCGTTCTTCCTGGAATTAGACTCCTAGAAGTATTAATTCACAACAACCAGTTACTATACGGCTATGCAGCCCGACAGAGCAGTCAGCATACAGGACGTCGGCACCTGCCAGCATTGCGGAGACCAAGGACACGCCGACCAGGCCCACCCACCACTGCAGAGGATTATTGCATCATACATGTTGTTTTATCCGTACTAGCATGTATGCACCATTGGTTTAGCATGTATTCGGACACCATCGAATATTCTCTTTCTTTTGTTTGTATGGATTCAAAATTCCGATATAAATTTTTCGATCTATGCACTTGCATACATTTCGCTTCACATTTGTGTTGAGGCCGGACAACAGCAGCCACGCGTATCATGCGGATTGCCAAACGTCGACGCCTAATTCGCTTTGATCCGATTCGATATGTTCTGCTGAGATTTTCTATTCGAACTGATTTGAGCTGATCCGATGCAAAATATCAGGGCGTGATATTTTTTTACTTTCTAGCTCGCCATCCTTACATCGCTGTAAGAATACGATCTTTGGATGGCTGTGGTTGACTGGTACAATTAACTGGTCCAGTCTGTGGTTGACTGGTACTTGAATGTCCCAATTTGCATTGAGCTAACGGCATTGAAATGCTAACGCATTCATTCCAAGATATCGACGTTTCCCGATCTCGGAACTTTCTGAGGCTTCCCGAAAGCCTTGCGTTGTAGGCGGCTACTTGAGCCTCTATTTGGGTCGCTGTCTGGGATTTGTTCTGCATGTCAAACGTCTTCAACATTCAAACTAGACTTCATCATGACCGCTGACTCTGCTGAAAATAAGCTATGGTTGGGGCGCCATTGCTAGACTTAAAAGCCGGCTCTGACTTGGCACATGAACACAATATATGACGAGGTGCAAAATGCATGTTGGATTAATTGAGAAGATGAATGCAAATTCCCTTTTATTGAATGTTCCATACTCAATGGAAGTGGGAGAACATCATGCATTTAAATATACTGCTTTGAGAAACATAACGCACGTGGACCGAGAACATAACGTAAGTTTCTTTGTTTTTCTTTTTTGTTCGGGCCGGGCGACCATATACCTGATTTCCAATGTGACATGATTGGACTCAGACTCCTGGATGTGTGGATGTGTTCGACTCATGGTTAGACTCAGGTACGACTCAACATATGCTCGTTTGGTCTGCAGCACATCGTGAGCTGATAAGGGCCCGAAGGGATCGTTAAAGTTGGCTAAATGAGGTGTAATTTTACTTAACATCTTGAGTACCCGCGGTTCAGTACTCTCTTGAAAGCTTGCACATTTGATGATGCAGTCTTCACCACTTAGTCACTGCCTGGTGCCTACACACACCTTCACCTCCTGCGCGTATATTCCGAAATATTTGGAATGTATATTTAACCTTTACCCCTTTACCCCTTTACGCCCGGAGTATCGCAAAATTATAAATAGAAACGTTGTAGCTAAGGCTTGTAGCTATCTGTTCCAGAAGTCGGATTTACAATATATATAAAAGGTTACGAGCCAGCCTCGTCTGAATATCATCGAATTAACATAGGAACCCTATGGTGTAGTAGGTTTTTAACGCCCAAACGCCCGAGTGCTGCCAACTGATACTGGTGGGGCTGATCTGACAGGCCCAGGGCGGTGACCGCGCGTGTTAGACAATGAGTGAGCGCCGCGTGGCGTGACCTAGAGACCGAACACCTAGAGAACTCCGGGGCCGCGAGTATGGATATGACTGGGGAGGTGGAGTTGACTGCAGTACGGACGTGTGCGTCGGCGACCGTCATGAAAATGTTCTGACGATGCGAGTCAACACTAAGGGTGTGCGGCTGTCGCAAAACGGCGTCTGCGATCTCTAGCGAAACTGGCGAAGTTAGCTTTGACACAGGGTCATTCAGATTGATAGAACTGTATTAAGTTTCTTGTCTTTTGAAAAGGAATACCCAATCTGCGGTGTTAGCTTCGATCCATGATACCACACCACTCCCAGGACGGCCGCCAAAGGGGGAGGCTGGCCCTGAGGACCGTTGACAACCGTTGACGGACGTTGACAGACGGAAACCACGACCGTCAGGCGGAAACCCCGACCGTCAGCCGGACACACAAACCATACAGCCGTTCATTCTCGGTGTCTACTTCCACGCACGGCGTTCTGCAGACAGTTGTCGCTCTCATTCCGTCAGCGTCAGGACACGTCGACCACCAGCCGTCAGGCGGACAGGCAAACAGCAACGTCAGGCATACGGTCTGTCAGACGGACACACCGACCGTCAGACGTATCTACATACATACCGACCGTTAGACGGACAGGCAAACAGCAACGTCAGGCATACGGACCGTCAGACGGACACCCCGACCGTCAGACGGACACCCCGACCGTCAGACGGACACACCGACCGTCAGACGGACACCCCGACCGTCAGACGGACACACCAACCGTAAGACGGACACACGAACCGTCAGCCCGTCATCTTGCCAGCCGTCAGCGACATCACTTCTGTCTTCTGTCCGTCAGTGACATCACTTCTGTCTCCGTCCCCGGAACCGGCCCCGCACGAGGCGGCGCGCCCAGCGGCGACCACTTTAAAATAGCCGGCCGAGGAAACTTCACATATCGTCGGCGGCGCCAAATATTTCCGCGGCGGCTTGGCAGCGTCGTGGCCGACATCAGTCGTTGGACAGCGCCGCGAGGGGGCGCAGCGGAGCGCCCGGGCGCGGGTTGCGGTGCGGCCAGCGGTGCGGCCTGGGGTGCGGCTGCGGTGCGGCCTGCGGTGCGCCTGACTGCCGTGTGTGTGGTGTGCTGAGGGTTGTGCCGGGGTGAGAAGCCGGCTACCGCCGGCGCCCGCAGCTCGGTGCTATGGGTAACCAGCAGGGCAAACCGGGAAAGTCGCGACGGAAGCGGAGCCGCGAGGGGAGTGGTGATGTGGATGTCGGCCAGGGACATGACGAGAAGCGACGCCCCGAGGCGGACTGGGAACTGGAGAGAGGTGAGTGGTTGGGGAGGGGTGGGGAAGGGGAGGGTGGCTGATGTCTCGTAGGTGGACGAGAGACGCTTGAGGGGTGTGACCGCGAAGTATACTTAATCAGCTGACTGATACAGAGAAACTTGGCGACCTTTGTAAACGCCAGACAGTGATTTTCGGTGACCTGAGTTTTAATAATAACTTAAACAACGGGCACAACCTCACTTAAGCTACCGGGTCATACATCTAGGTTGTTACTTTACATATATAAGACAGGTGAAGGCAAATATGTCGAACATGCGGTGAATTGACTGATAACTCTCTTAACTGGTTACATATAAAATAAAAGTATCGATATCAAATGTAAACAAAAACTAAGGAGGGGTGTGCTATGCCAAACGATCCGGTTGTATCTTTCGGTTATATAAAGTGCATATACGCCAACAACTTTTCCATTCAGCATAGGTTGTACTTCAGAAAATCAGTTTTGCAGCTGCTTGAGTACCAATGTAGAGACAACTTATCGCCCCTGGAGTTCTTGCTCATCAGAGGAGTCACTGTTATATCACGTCCATATTTCCGGCGCGTCCACATCGTTGGCATTTGTCGACTGGCTCTAGCGCAGTCTCTGGTGTGTGTTCACCACGGCTGTCCACGTTCCCAGCACGGCTCCGTCGCATCCAGTCAAACAAATACCACGCGCCTGACTCCCATTACAGCGGCAGCCTGTTTGTTTGCACATCTCCGATAATTGTCGCCGCGTCGGGGACATGCTAATCGGTGGCTGACCGTGATGCTGCATCCCGTGCCCAATACGTCACTGTGTGCGGCGGGTCAGCCTACATACCAGGGGCGCGCGACCCGCTGCCCGCGCGACCGCCGCCGCCCCGGGGCAGCCATTCCTGGCATCGCTGACCGAGATTGTGACATATATGCAGGAGGGGGCGGGGTCAGGGGGAGGGGGGGGGGGGGGGGGTGGGGTCATTTGGCGCCGACGCCGCGGCCTCCCGCTTGTTGATGAGATTCTGGGCTCAAACTGCACGCTCAGGCCACGATTTTTGACTGAATGTGGCGCTAATGGCCGGATAAAGAACGGCGAAAATGCATTTGTGCAAGGTTGGAAACGACTGAAGCGACATGTGTCGAAATTGTAGGAATTCACGCGAAATTGTAGGAATTCACTATACATGCTTTGATGAAAATTATTACATAACTCTAGTCTGTTTTTAGCGCGATTGATCTTGTAATTTGGTCCCGGACGTAATTGCTGTTAACATCAAAGCCCGCGAGGCGCGAGACCAATTTTTCGCGACAACTTGGCCCAATGCAGATCATATTCACACGCTGCTAAGGAGACGAAGTTAATAGAGGCTAGAAGTGGTTAGGTCGTTTATCTATGCAAAGTTTATATTAAGCACCGCACATGACGCTCAAGTTGGGAAAAGTTGAAGGAGAGCATGTGCTCCACACTCCCCCGTGGCAATATCCATGTTTATCAATATAACTTTATCGACCTTGCTATGAGATGCTAAGAGCCATCATAGGAGTGTAGGCTCTACTAAAGCGCGCCGGCCTGGCACGGCGACAGTTTGACGTCACGGCACTCACCTCTAATGGCAGTTGGCAGAAGTGGCTCGACCCCCCCCCCCCCCCCTTCCCCGGCTGCGGTGCCCGCCTGCCAGCAGTCAGATGACGTCATAAAATGCGTAGGCCTAGTTAGGGGTTGGTCTCGAGGAATAGACACTTGCGCATTAGTTGTTATTTTTAGGATTATTTTGTTTGTAATCGCTCGAAGCACACATCTCGGGCCACACGACAAATTAGGAAGTATTTCGTTCATTATACGTTGCTCTTTAATGTTATCACCTAGCGGGCGCGAAGCGCTCACGAGATCTTCCGTCATCTAGTTGGGGGGAAAACATACGCATGGACTGGTCCGTATTCCGTGGTTTCCAGGGGCTTATTTCTTTGCAAGTACTCTGTCGATGTGCCAGAAAATTTGCATGCCAAACATTCATTTCGTAACGGTATCGAACAAAGGTTGAACATGCAGGGTTGGCGGGCTTACGAGCGGCGTGCGCCGACTTACAACACGTTTCCTTTTGAAGCCCACTCGCAAAGTCCATACATTCGACCTATTCTCCTCATCGCCTCCTCATACTTTAGGCTTCAGCTGATTATAGGTACAAGTTGTGTGCATAAACGAGGTACATTCTGGACTCTGAGGACACACCTACATTATGTCATAGGTATAAAGTAAGTACCTAGTTATAATAAAAGGGTCTCGTTAAATATGCATAATTATATAAATTACGTATGTTCTGGAGAACAGAACATGTGTAGTTTGGGTGCAGCAACATGTGTAGTTTGGGTGCAGCAACATGTGTAGTTTGGGTGCAGCAACATGTGTAGTTTGGGTGCAGCAACATGTGTAGTTTGGGTGCAGCAGCATGTGTAGTTTGGGTGCAGCAACATGCGTAGTTTGGGTGCAGCAACACCCACACTTGTATCGCAGCTGAAGGACCAGACAGCAGGAAACCGACTGTCAACGGGACCGGTGGGGCGACTTTGTCGGCAATTTGTCGTGTGTATTTTTTTAGGCAAAGTTCCAGAGTGCCCTTTCACATGGGGCGGAAAGAACGCTCGAGAGCCTCCCGTTCAGTGTCTGAGGCCCAATAGGCCGAGCTACAGCGGCCGTGTTACAGACCTATAGGATTGTTTTTTAGCTTGCAATTATTTCCCGAGTCCATGTGATTCTAACTTTTTCCTTCCGCAATATGCATATACGATACAGTTTTATAAATAAGGACTGTTTTAGTTTGCTAAGCAAATTTGGCTGAATCTTTCGTAAACAATCTTAACATCTTATGAATCTTAACCATCTTATCAATCTTATTAAACAATATTATCAAACAATCTTATTAAAGGGAAATAACGACCTTTTTATTTTGTTAGCAACAATTTATTTGGCTGCCGTTACGATGATGTGATCTAAATTTAAGAATTAAATACAATTATTACATAATTCAAAGTTGGAAGTTTTGAAAACATAAAAAGTAAGTATGTACGTACATATACTTCTTAAGGAGTTCATGATCGGTATTTTCCCTCCACTATTGGAAAGAGACACATCTGACGCTTCTGTATCAATCTGTTCAACGTTGTTGAATGGGCACTTCTAAATAAATCGCCGACACTAAATAGGTCGCCGTCGATGTGCAATGTGCATCGATGGCTTCCGATTTAATTGCCAGTTTTTATATTGCCTCTGATTTAAAAACAAAACAAAATATGTTTCATGATAATATAAAGCATGGTGTTATATACAGCTAGAGACAAAACTATACAAAACTCCTAATGTTGAAAATAAATGAAGCAATTTGCAAAAAATAAGGGTCGCAATCACTAACTAGGCCGCCGTTATATGTATCAGTTAACTGCTAATTTTGTTACTTTTGTATTCAATGGCTGTTAATTGTAGAGGATCGTCGGGCATATAATCACAACAAGCAGAACGCAAAATATATTTTCCACTCCATTGCACAAAAAAGCAACACGGGAAAAGCCCGCAGTTTGATGAGGACCAAAAGTACTTGCAAGTACCGGTCGTTAAAAGTGTGGAACGCTCATCAAGTTTAACTTGAAATATCTTTCGGTAGGAAAGTTTTTATGCAAAATGTGATGAATTTACAATATATTTTGGTCTCGTCTGTCTATTTCAAGTAATAGCTCCATTTTTTGTGTGGAAACATGTCATTATTTCCCTTTAAACAATCTTATCAAAACAATCTTATCAATCTTAACATAATCGTGGAGCTCGGATCCATGCACTGGATCGTTTTTCAGTAACCCACGTCAGTGACACCCTTCTGAAGAAAAAAAAACACACACACGATCAAATGTCACCATATCCCACACATTCATCGCGAAGCAGACCTAGAGTGCACCTATTGTCCGATACATCACAGGTGTTCAACCAGTTTAACTTTAAAAGCATTTAAACTCGGGAACACTTAACTGTCACCTGCAGCCTGTTCTATACGCACGCGGTGAACGGCACCGAAAAGAACGCAGTGCGAACTCGAACCCTACACGTGTGTACGTAGATCGCCCGGCTGGGAATGTCCCACGCGGGACGACTAAATACCGTGTAATGGTTGGTAATATGTTTGCAGATTGTCTCAGGGGCATTTATATCATGGATTATCTTGTACCATATGCCTGTAGCTTGTATTTCATGAATTAGCTTATATCTCATTAGCGTCTTGCAACATGAAGGCTGGAGCCGTGACCAGCGCTTCTATTTTAAGCCACTGGAGCTCCTTAAGCGTCGCTAACAGTCCCTCGTGATATCCAAGGTTTATGGCAAGACGGGCTCCAAACGTCATACATTTCTGATTGTGGTACAGTTGTGTAGCCGTGCAACCTGCCCATGCAGCAAGGTAGTAGCGTATTTGGGATACACTAACTCGCTCTACGGAGTTGCGTTCTGTCCAGTTCCATCAGTTTATTGAAGTACTGCTGAACGATAGTCGAAATATGTTTGTTCCTCGCCTGAGCTGCTTCTAATCTACGGTTACGCTCCGTGTCCTAACTGACCGAGCTGGCTTAGAGTTTCTGGAAAGTACGGAGAAGTCTGAAGGAGCAATATTTTGTCATCGTGATTTGAGGATGATCATTCCAGTTTTGGTGGGCTATTCTCGACCCTGTTCTGAGTAAACCACTTCGGTGTCAATGCTAAATTGGTTATGACGAGTATTTTTAGGTCCCAAAGGTTGTGAATGAGGTCAGAATCTAAGAATTGGACGTCATTCGTGTACGTGACCTTCTTGCTTACCAGGGACTTGTCTCAGACGCGATCCTACCCTGCTCTCCAGAACCGAACAACTGCCGGCATTGGTGTTAGTAAGCAATCTAAACAAGGCACTGAAAGGTCAGTATTTTCCAAGAACCGTAGTGGATTTAACTTCTGATACATTGTCTCTAACCAGAGTCCCGCGAGTGTCATCGCTGATCGCAGACTGCAGGGGTTCTCAGACATCGCCCAATATCTCAGGACTCAGCTACAGTTGTTGACGGTCGGAAATACAACTATCTTTAGAGAGTTTGAGATTTCTGCAGCTAAAACACACTTGTTTTGCTATTTGCAATATATGTATGCCATTGCAAGGTGTATAAATCGTAAAATCAAACCGGCCGACGATTCTCCAGACGGGCTCAGCCAACCGTGAGGAGGTCGCCGTTCGCGGAAACTTGTTTTGGTACTGCGATATTGTATTCTATTTATTTTATGCGATTTTTATTTTATTTTATTAGAGTAGGTACTCATAAAAATAAAAGCTCCAACTGGGGAGTTTCTTCATTTATGGTTACTGCAACATTGCACCTAATATTTCCATAAATTATTGGAAATTGCCAGGTTGGAATCCGTTGGAATAATCTTCCATACTTTTGCTGTAACAGGTTGATAAATGTCAACATTTTGGGCTATGGTCACTATTCTTGGAACATAATATTTGATTCATTTTATGATCAATATTACGCAAGCTATTTTTACGATTGTCGAAAATTGAAATGTATTATATAATTTCAAAGCAACAGATCTCGCTTCGCACTGACCGCACTGATCTCGCTTCCACGCCCACTACCATTCGTCGTGTGCATCATCATTACTGCAGTTCAACGATGCTGGGGTAAGTATGACGTCATGTATCATACTTGTGAACGGAAACATATGACCCAAGAAACATGCAGCTCTGTTTCTCTCGAGCCGAGACACAGTAATACATACACAAAATAACACTATAAATATGTGGCATGCATTACCGTGCACAAGACGGAACGATCTATTACGAGTAAGGCGCCGTGGTTGGCGATAAACGAGCGAGCGCGAAATAAATGTATGGTGAATTTCAACCCGATCGGCCAAGTAGTTCCTGAGATACAAAAAGGTGCGCACGTGCGCACGTGCAGAGGCACCCCACCCATGACTTGTGGGTAGGCGGCGGTGGAGGGGTCCCTAACCACACACCAAATATGAACACAATCGGCTCAGCCGTTCCTGAGATATATAATAGGGTGCGCACGTGCAAAGGCACCCCATCCCTGACTTGTGGGGAACTGGCGGTTGAGAGGTCCCTAACCACACACCAAATTATAACGCAATCGGTTCAGCTGTTCCTGAGATATAGAATAGGGGTGTGCACGTGCGCACGTACAGAGGCACCCCACCCCTGACTTGTGGAAAATTGGCGGCTGAGGGGTCCCTAACCAACACACCAAATTTGCACACAATCGGCTCAGCCGTGCAGGGTTTTTGCGAGAAAACACTTTTCAACACCCCTCACGCGGCACGCGCCACGCGCAGTGGTAGTCACCCACATGAGTCGGCATCGGTTTCAAACAGAGTAGGTTGGATGGGGCTGCTCAGCAAAGAAGTCAGGTTGTCAATCGGACGTGTGGTTGCAGAGATATGAGCTTCTTAAAAGCGTTGCCACGGTTCGGGTCGGGTCGGGTCGGGTCGGGCCGGGTCGGGCCGGGCAGCTCATATTCAGATTTTTCCCATATACCACGGAAAGACGAGCGAGCACTTCGCGTTCGCTCGTAATGACGTCGAGAATGAATATGAATGTCCTGTTTATATGTGTCACTGCCATATCGAATCGTTGAATCATGACGAAACAGTAAGGCGCCGTAGTCGGCGATGAACGAGCGAGCGCGAAGGAAATGTACGGTGAATTTCAACTCGATGGGGCAAGTAGTTTCTGAGATACAAAAAAGGTGCGCACGTGCGCACGTGCAGAGGCACCCCACCCCTAACTTGTGGGAAATTGGCGGCTAGATGTCCCTAACCATACACCAAATTTGTACACAATCGGCTCGGCCGTTCCTGAGATATATAATAGGGGTGTGCACGTGCGCACGTGCAGAGGCACCCCACCCATGACTTGTGGGAAGGCGGCGGCGGAGGGTCCCTAACTACACACCAAATTTGAACACAATCGGCTCAGCCGTTCCTGAGACATAAATAGGGGTGTGCACGTGCGCACGTGCAGAGGCACCCCACCCATGACTTGTGGGAAGGCGGCGGCGGAAGGCTACCTAACACACACCAAATTTGCACACAATCGGCCCAGCCGTTGCGGAGTTTTTGCGAGAAAACACTTTTCAACACCCCTCACGCGGCACGTGCCACGTGCAGGGGTAGTGACCGACATGAGTCGGTACCGATCTCAAACAGGTTTGGTTGGATGGGGCTACACAGCAAAGAAACCGGCTTGTCAATCGGACGTGCGGTTGCAGAGATATTAGCTTATCAAAAGCGTCGCCACGGGCCGGGTCGGGCCGGGCCGCTCATATTCAGATTTTTCCCATATACCACGGAAGGCCGAGCGAGCGCTTCGCGCTCGCTCGTAATCATGCTATGTCATGCTATTATAATCATGATGAGGAAAATAAATATACAGATGAAGATAATTTAATATACTTGTAATCACACGGAACCTTTCAACCGCTTTAACTAAATTTCCACTTACCATTTCACAATATGGACACGTTTGTCAAATGATAAAACACTATAATAACCATCTATACGGTTCACCGTGAATCATACTTCATATCGACATGAACGAACGACATGACAAATTCAAAGTTTCATTGCAATTGTGCCAGTGCGACAGAACGAGAATCAACTGTCATGATTGCATGAACGACGCAATTTCGCAAAAATACTTCTGGATAGTCACGCTGAATGAACCGGATTTTCTACTATTTATAGTAGAACTCTCGAAGTCCCGCTGGTAAAACAGTGAAATCTACTGTCCTGACAGTAGACTCACTCCATTGGAAATGCACAAGGGAGGACCCCGGGGCCGAGGCCGGGGTATAAAATCAACTATCGACTAGATAACTGGTATATATTTTTTCGTCCGAAATATGTGTGAAACTAAATGATTGGCAATCAAGAGAGCTGAAAAGCAACTGCTAATTAAAAACATGTAAATGTACATACAAACTGACGTGATGAATATGATGAGTAAGTGAATAATACATCTGAAGTGGTTTTGACGATCAGTATTTATAAGGACATGATCGCTTAGCAAATTTCCCCAGGAATGACATAGTAATTATTTTTACTGGCATTTTGACCATCGAGTACTTCAAGAGAAGGCGCATATTGTCCCCGACCTTATTCATAAAGACAGAACACTTTACCACCCCTGCCTGCTACGGCCACTAGTCACTACCCACTATCCATAATGGCACTACGCCACGACTGCCATCAAGAACAGAATACCTATTGACCGAACTACTTTGACAGTTTGCTAACAGATTGACCGCCTACATGGGATGCCACTAGCGTATTGACACAATAATCAATACTCGTCATATTATGGACGCAAGCAAGAGATATATGGATATCACCCTTCACTCTAAGAAGAAGAAAAAAGCTGAGTACATTCCATTTAAAACCGGAGTAAATTATATATTACCCAAATCAAGCCGTCAAACCTTTCCACCAACTCATTCTTTTTTTAAATGTCGGAAATTAAGTCTGCCTTTCCAAACCTCACAACACGAAACGAAATACTAGCGCATCGTTCAGTGGGCGTCTTACCATCACTGGCGGATCTAGGCTCCGGGAATTGGGGGGGGGGGGGATAAAATTTCGCTCTGCTTCAGCAGCGAAAAGTTGTTGACCGGGAGGGAAAGGGGGGGGGGGGGTGGAGTCGGGTCGTCGACGCAAAAAATCGTTGAGCGGGGGGGGGGGGGGGGTAGTGGTGTCGGGTTCTGAAAGAGAAAGTCATTGACCGGGGGGATTGTTTTTTTCCTAATTATCACTTCTTACAGCCAATGCAGGTGAGGACATCCTTGTATTGAATGCCCGCCATGCTCCTGTGTGTGTGTGTGGGCGGGGGGGATTTGCCCCTAATGCCCCCACTCCTTTGGCTTCGCCAGTGGTAAAAACCAGACAAACCCAATTTTACCTCTTCTGTCGCTTTCAAACATTTTTGTTTTGTAGCTGAGTTCATGTTGAGTCTGATCTTGACTAGCGCTAATGCTAAAAATTTCTAGACCTCTAATGATAAAAAATGCTCAAAAGCAAATGTCAAAGTAATGCTAAAAAATTCTAAAAATATGAGACCTCTACGCATAGCACTCATACTATGCACCGGGATAAGTACCTAAGCATGGTGCAAAATGGGTGCCAGATTTAAAATTGGTACCTGAAATTATTTGAGTCTGGATATGACCTGAGACCAAAGTAGCCATCCCAAGCTATAGTAATTTAAAATAACCTTGACAATGAATAATATCAACTTTACCTACAAATTCACAAAGTATGAATTTCATTTGGCTACATGTATACAGGGAAAAGGAAAACAACGATACCCAAGTCCCAGTCACAATTCCTCAAATACTGTCGAAATGCGTTCCACGCACGCTATTCCACGCACGCAGCACTGTAAACTTTGGCGCCAAAACGCGACGTTTATAAACTTACGTTGGTTGCAGGAATCGCTCCAGATCGAAAATAGCGCCAGACCCGCCACGCATATTTGGAAATGCCGAATATAAAGTAAAGGCCCATCATACTTAGTGACAGTGGCGTACCGAGTATCAACTATCAGGTCATGCAGGTCATGCCCTGGTCCTTTGGACCCGAGGCTAGCCTATGACGGCGTCATAGGCTAGCCAGTGATGGCGCCACTCCGGCCAGTGAGGACGCTCCCCCGGCCAGTGACGGCACTCTTGTGGCCAGTGTCGGCGCCCCCGGCCAGCGAAGGCGTCCCCTTCCATAGACGACGCCCCTCCGGCCAGTGACCACGCCCCTCCGGCGAGTGACGGCGCCCCTCCGACTAGTGACTGCCCCTCTTTGGCGAGTGACGGTGCCCCTCCGGCCAGTGACTCTTCTTCCGCACAGTCCGGAAGGAGAGGCGCCCCCCCCCCCCCCCCCCTGCAAAATTTCGCCAATATTGGTCGCGGCCCTGGCGATCGGGTGGCGCCCCTCAAGGCAATGACCTGGTCCTTTGTGAATTTCTGCGTACGCCATTGCTTAGGGAGTCATACGTCAGTCAACACTCAAGATATTACTTTGACATTTGGTTTGGGCATAGTCCATACTTGGTTCTCCAATATATATTCCGGCCTTTTCATATGATTTGATATTTTATATGATTTTATGAGAAAAAAACAAATTGGAGAAAAAAATCCACCAAATCAAAATTTCAAAACATGTTGAAAAACCGGAATATATATTGGAGAACGAAGTATAGACAATACCCACACCGAATTTCAAAGCAATATCTTTAGTTTTGGGTGACTTATGGCTACTTAAGTATGATGGGTCTGGATTTTGTATTCGACATTTCCAAATATGCACGCCACTTTCCCTCCTGCTACCAAAATGCTTCAAAATAGAGGAAACACGAACGAGGAAAAAAATAACGATTTTTTTTTGTGTCGCAAAAGGTTATTTTTCGCAGTCAGTACCCATTTTTCATCGCCAGTTTCAGCGTGTTTTTTTTTGGGGGGGAGGGGGAGGGGGTAGGGGCTAATTTATATCGCCGCCCCTGTCGAGCTTGGAATGGGGGGTTTTGCCCCTGCCGACCCCCCCCCCCCTGGATCCGCCAGTGATACAAGGAAATTCACTCACGCGCTCCTCTGCCACCGAGCAGGCAGCAGGAGACCAAAGGCTGTGACGCTGCGTAGAAAAATGATAACTTACGTTGGTTGTGAATCACTCCAAAACAGCGTCAGACGTGCCACTTTCCCTATTTTTCCCTACTGCTACCAAAATGCTACAAAATAAAGGAAACACGAACGAGGCAAAAAAACAATACTTCTTTGGCAAGAAGTTATTTTTTCGCAGGCAGTAGGTACCCATTTTTTCATCGCCAGTTTCAGCGGATTTTGGGAGTGGGGGGTGGGGGGGGGGGGGCTAATTTGTATTGCCGCCCATGTCGAGCTTGGGATGGGGGAGGCTTTAGCCCCTGCCGCCCCCTGGATCCGCCAGTGATTACCATAAAGTATGTGGCGCTAGTTTGGTAACGCACAGTTTCCAGTTCCAAAAAGAAGAGAATGGCGAAACATATAACGCAGCCGGAGATCAGATCTCCCTCCACATAAGCGGGGAGCAGGGACAACTCTACTTCTACCCTATGCGGGGACAAGATACCGGGGGCGGTATAGGGTAGGAGGTCTGGGGGACCGGAGACAGGAGGCGGTAGGGTGGACGGTCTGGGGGACCGGAGACAGGGGGCGGTATAGGGGGATAGTCCGGGGGACCGGAGACCGGGGGCGGTAGGGTGGACGGTCTGGGGATCGAAGACAGGGGGCGGTAGTGTGGACGGTCTGGGGGACCGGAGACAGGGGGCGGTATAGGGTAGAAGGTCTGGGGGACCGGAGACAGGGGGCGGTAGGGTGGACGGTCTGGGGGATCGGAGACAGGGGGCGGTATAGGGTGACGGTCTGGGGGACCGGAGACCGGGGGCGGTATAGAGTGGAAGGTCTGGGGGACCGGAGACCGGGGGCGGTAAGGTGGACGGTCTGGGGGACCGCAGACCGGGGGCGGTATAGGGTAGAAGGTCTGGGGGACCGGAGACAGGGGGCGGTATAGGGGAGAAGGTCTGGGGGACTGGAGACCGGGGGCGGTATAGAGTAGAAGGTCCGGGGGACCGGAGACCAGGGGCGGTAGGGTGGACGGTCTGGGGGACCGCAGACCGGGGGCGGTATAGGGTAGAAGGTCTGGGGGACCGGAGACAGGGGGCGGTATAGGGGAGAAAGTCTGGGGGACCGCAGACCGGGGGCGGTATAGGGTGGACAGTCCGGGGGACCGGAGACCGGGGGCGGTAGGGTGGACGGTCTGGGGGACCGGAGACAGGGGGCGGTATAGGGTGGACGGTCTGGGGACCGGAGACAGGGGGCGGTATAGGGTGGACGGTCTGGGGGACCGGAGACCGGGGGCGGTAGGGTGGACGGTCTGGGGGACGGAGACCGGGGGCGGTAGGGTGGACGGTCTGGGGGACCGGAGACCGGGGGCGGTATAGGGTGGACGGTCTGGGGACCGGAGACAGGGGGCGGTATAGGGTGGACGGTCAGGGGGACCGGATACCGGGGGCGGTAGGGTGGACGGTCTGGGGGACCGGAGACAGGGGGCGTTAGGGTGGACGGTCTGGGGACCGGAGACAGGGGGCGGTATAGGGTGGACGGTCCGGGGGACCGGAGACAGGGGGCGGTATAGGGTAGAAGGTCTGGGGACCGGAGACAGGGGGCGGTATAGGGTGGACGGTCAGGGGGACCGGAGACCGGGGGCGGTATAGGGTGGACGGTCTGGGGGACCGGAGACAGGGGGCGGTATAGGGTGGACGGTCTGGGGGACCGGAGACAGGGGGCAGTATAGGGTGGACGGTCTGGGGGACCGGAGACAGGGGGCGGTATAGGGTGGACGGTCTGGGGGACCGGAGACCGGGGGCGGTAGGGTAGAAGGTCTGGGGGACCGGAGACAGGGGGCGGTATAGGGTGGACGGTCAGGGGGACCGGAGACCGGGGGCGGTATAGGGTGGACGGTCCGGGGGACCGGAGACAGGGGGCGGTATAGGGTAGAAGGTCTGGGGGACCGCAGACCGGGGCCGGTAGGGTGACGGTCTGCCCGACCAGCTGTTGGCCTTGCGGCTTGCTATGGCTGTTGTTGGCCGCCTGCCCAGGGTGTTGAGACTGCCGGCTGGTCAGAGCCGGGAAGGAAGGTGGGACATGAGGCAGCAGCTAACACAGGAGGCGGGACAGGACCCGGGATAACCTGACCCGGGACCCGGGACAGGACCCGGGATATAAGGCGGGGAAGAAAATAGGACAGCAGAAGATGAAGAAAGCGGGATAAGAATCATGAAAAGAGGGCGGGGCAGAGGAGAGACAGGATGCGGTAAAGAAGCTGAGATAGGAGAACAGAAGATGGGTCTGGTGTAGGTACAGGAGTAGAGACAGGAGGCGGTAAAGAAGTTGAGCTAGGAGGACAGAAGATGGGTCTGGTGTAGGTACAGGAGTAGAGACAGGAGTCGATAAAGAAGCTGAGATAGAAGGACAGAAGATGGGTCTGGTGTAGGTACAGGAGTAGAGACAGGAGTCGGGATAGAAATCAGAGCACGAGTAGGAATAGGATCTGGAATAGGACCAGGGACAGGACTCGGGACAGGAATCAGGACAGGAGCTGGGACAGGAGCTGGGACAGGAGCTGGGACAGGAGCTGGGACAGGAGCTGGGACAGGAGCTGGGACAGGAGCTGGGACAGGAGCTGGGACAGGATCTGGGACAGGAGCTTGGACATGCGCTGGGAAAGGAGTTGGGACAGTTACCCGCTACACCCACTCCGTCACGGCAAAGTTAGCGCGGACCCTGTGCGCGTGTGAATATTTGAATATATTTTCGGGAAGATCGACAGTTTCCATCAGATCGTCCCATCGTCAGTTCAACAAGACAGTACCCTGACCTAGTTTAAAGCTAACTGGAAATGGCGCCGCCACTTTCCGACAGATGGGGGACATAGGTATTTTGAAGTCGATTCTTTCCATGAAACGCCATAATGCGTAATGCTAAAATTCGAAAATGTTTGGGGGACACGTCCCTTTTGGGGAAAGCGTCCCCTCATCCCCCCCCCCCCAGCTTTCGACGCCCATGCTAACTGGAAATGAGTCAGTTTGCGCCATTCTGTCACAGTTCATGGAAAGTCTTCGCTCCGCATGACAGTTTTGTTTGAGTCAATTGTTCCGGGAAATATATATATTGCTGTTGCTAGCAATGCCCATTGCCCAACCCTGAAGATATACGGGATGTTGTTGGACGCCAGAATGTGTAGTGAGAATGAACTGAAGCACTATGATATAAATAACTGCTACACCATGTGCTATGTCCATTCATCTCTTTACTCATTCATCTCTTTCCTCACCTTTTTTCTCTATTTCTGTCTTCCTTTCTTTCTTGCTTCCTGACCCCCCCCCCCTCTCTCTCTCTCTCTCTCTCTCTCTCTCTCTCTCTCTCTCTCTCTCTTTCTCTCTCTCTCTCTCTCTCATCTCTCTCTCTCTCTCTCTCTCTCTCTCTCTCTCTATCTCTCTTCTCTCTTCTCTCTCTCTCTCTTCCCCTCTTTCTCTCTCTATCAATGTCTATCTGGCGCGTGCTCTCTTTATAGCTTTATTGCCTTGCCATTCCCCTTCCTTTCATTACTTTAGAAGATGGTAATGTGTTCACCTTGTTTTTCCAAGGCAGTTTTTCATTATAAATAACTGATCTGATATTTATGTGAAAAGGCAAGCCTTCGAGTTTTGATGAGCGTCTACGTCCTACAAAGATGAAATCGAAAAACATTTCAAAAGCATTCTGACGACAGTTTTCACCTAAAACAATACAATTATATCCTCCGAATATTACACTAAGCCACCTATCCCGCTCACAGCCGCGCTCCCCTCACTCGCGCCACATCGCCCCCGCTCCGCTCCGGTCTGACACGACCGGCCCCGACCGAGCGCAGGCGCAGACTGACGTAGGGGCGTGGGTAACGTTAATTCCTAAAAAGGGTGACCAAAAGCTAATAAGGAATAAACGCGCCATATGCCTATTAGATACTGTATATAAAATAACGGCCAAGGCCATGGCAAATCGTTTGATGCTGGTAATGGATAAATTGATTGCGGCTGACCAAACTAGGTCTATTCGTGGAAGGTACATTGGGACCAATTTGCGCACAGTGGACGATATCATTCAATACTGTGAGATAGATAAGCTGAGCGGCATTGTAATGGCACTGGATTTCCAGAACGCTTTTAATACGGTGGAACACACCTTTGTGTATGACGTCTTAACACGCGCCCTGGAGGGGGGCGAAATCCCCCACCCCTCCGGTTTTTCGAGGATAACGCAAAAACGGCGGCACGCAGCGCCGCCGTTTTTTCTATACCTGTTTAGAAATGAACTTCCCGCATTATGTAAAATTCTTGGCCTCAGGTCATCTCAGGTCAGGTCACCAGACCAGGTCACGTGATGACCTCAACTCCAAAACGTTTGCAGTAGTACCACAGCCACAGTTTTTACGCCGATCGGTTTCAATCTTGCAGGACTTCATAAAGTCATAGATACCAACAATTTGTTTATCTCGGATTTCTAATATCGGTGACCTAAGGTCAGGTCAATTTTGTGACCGCCAACACGGTTTTATCAATAACTATCGACATAATGAAGATAGAGAAAATAAAACGGTACCAATATGTTTGTCTCGTCGAGACACGTCTCCAATATGCAACATGACCAACTTGGGTCACCACTTGACCTTGACCTGAGGTCAAATTTCTCAGTTGACCTAACCCGGTCACCATGAATATTATTCGAAGCACCTTGACAAGACACACGCGATGGCGTAAACATTATTGCTTTATCTTTATGAGGTAAAAGGTTATTTGGGGAAAACAGTTTTGAAAACAAAATCACCTTTTTGACATTCGATGACCTCTGGAGCCTAAACTATTGACCTGAGGTCAAATCTGAGGACATCTGTATCGATTGTATTTTTCAATGACTTTCGATTGCTTTTTTCCGTTTGCTGCTAACTATCATAGTTCCCGAGATATTTGGGGGGTCTTCGAACCGAAGTCCTTGAAAACTTGAAAATCTGACCCTTGATGACCTCTGGTGACCTCAATATTGACCTGAAAAAAAAATTAACGAAATACTTTCGAAAGAGCTTGTCTCGAGCTATCTAACGTCGTTTCCCGCTTGTCGCTACGTTGCGTGTTTTCGAGATCATAGGGGGGGGGGCGAAATCCGCCCCCCCTCCAGGGCGTGTAATTATCAGAGGCCCTCCATAGGGTTAAGAAAGTTCAACTTCGGGAGTCATTTTCTGGAGTGGATAAGACTCCTACACAATGGTACATAATTAACAGTCATTAACAACGGCTACACATCCAGCTGGTTTAAACCATCCCGCGGGCTCCAGCAGGGATGTCCGGCCTCTGCCCTTCTGTTTGCGCTGGTGGTTGAAATTTTAGCCATTAAATTGCGCGCGACGACGACTGTAAAAGGCCCAACAATATCTGGATGTGAGTTTAGGATATCGCAATATTGTGACGACACCACATTATTCGTCAGAGATTCGCTCTCTGCTGTTGAAGCCATCAATATAATAGACGAGTTCGGCAATGTATCTGGTCTTCAGCTTAATTTGAACAAATGTCAGTATATGTGGATAGGAGAGAAAAGGCAATCAGAGGAATTGATCTGCGGTTCCGTTCCCGCCAAGCACCTTACAATTTTAGGCGTACTGTTCAGTGCGGTGCAAGATTGCAGCGATGACAATATGCAAGCTATGATGATAAAAATACAGAACACTCTGAATCAATGGTGCCAGCGTGATATGACCATAAAGGGGAGGATTACCATTGCCAAGTCCTTGGTCATTTCACAGCTGATTTACATTATGTCAGCAGCGCGGATAGAAAGAAAACACTTTGATGCAATTCAGAGCAAAATTATTAAGTTTTTGTAGAGGGGAAGACCACCAAAGGTCGCTCGGAAAACGCTATATCAAGGAATTGAACAAGGGGGATTGAAAGCGCCAAACATTCTGGCAAAATATAAAGCAATGAGAGCATCATGGGTGGGTAAAATTATTGCAAATAATGAACTGGCGTTTGCCAAGGCATTCCAAAAAAGAAGTAAAATTTACGTTGGTGACATCACAAACATGGATTACAATAGGACATGGGTTAGCACGAGATTGATACCGGAATTTTATAAAGAAATGTTGCTTTGGTTTAGAGAGGCGGTGCGGATGACCGTACCCGAAAGTGGCAATGCTGTGCGAAAACAGATAATATGGTGTAACAAAGCGGTCTGCATAGATCGGAAAGTGATTCTTTATAAGTCACTTTATGACAATGGCATTACATTTATAGACGATTTTATTGACATTCGCGGTCACCTCTTTAGTCATCAAGTTTTTTTGGAGCGAAATCATCATGTGCGGATTGGCCCGCTTCGCTATATGAGCCTATTGAGGGCGATTCCGGCGGAGTGGAAACGGATGCTAGTAGGGAGTGCACCATTATCGACAGCTGAGAGGACCACAGCTCCGTACATCGTAATACAAGGGAAGAATGTTCCGATACAACAGGTCAAATCCAGTTTTTTCCACGACTATTGGATAGGGGATATCATTCCACGGACTCAATTAAAATGGGAAAGTGAGGGCATCAGCTTTGGTGAGGACTGGAGAAGGATATATTCGGTACCGTTTACGATTACCAGCTCCACTAAGCTACAAAGCTTACAATACAGGATTACACACATATATTTTCCAACCAGACGTTTTGTATGCATAAGAGGTGTTCTCAATGATCCTTTCTGTGATGAATGTGGTGGAATTGAAACCATAGAACATTATTTTGTAGATTGCCATGAAATAAGACTGTTTTGGAATGAACTAGTGGCGAAAATTAGTCAAAACTCAAACCATGTCATCGTTTTCATGCTAATGTAAATAATATAATATTTGGGACCCTAAAAACTATGAGCGTGGTTAATCTTATTGTGATGATTGCGAAGCAATTCATTGTTAGTCGGCGCTTTAAGGGAAGAGCGGGTATGTTTAGACGATTTCATGCCGTTTTTGTCGCGATATTATGTCATGGAGAAAATAATTGCTATGAAAAAAGACAGAATGGATTAAGACAAAATGGAAACCATTCATAAATGAAGAACTCCAAATCAATATTTAAAAGAAAAGGTCTGCCTGCGGCAACCCTAAACCCTGGCGGGAGTGGGCGGGAGTGGGCGGGAGGAGGATGTGGGTGTGTGGGAGAATGGTGGGGGAGGGGGTGTAAACGAGTGTAAGCCGTACATTGATTGCGATTGGGCGATAAAGGCCGTTAGTCCGAGTGTGGCGCTGGATGTCACAGAAACAATAATAAGATAGGCCCCGCCCTTTCCCCACCCGGGCTAACCCGGGACCGGACCCCAGCATGTGCTGCAGGGCCGGTCGACCCCGGCCGGGCGTGCGGGGCGCCGGCCACGCTGGCAGACGGCTCGCACGCCCGGCCGGTGGCGAGGGGGCGCCGCTTCGCGAACGGGAGCCGCTGAAAAACGCGAGGCGGCGCGGGCGGGGCCGCCGATGGCCCCATCGGGCTGATGGGCCCAATCGGGCTGATGGGCCCAATCGGGCTGATAGGCACCGATGAGGATTTCGATGTTGTATGAATGATTGAATGTTTGTTTTTAAGTGTTTGTGTAAAAATGATAATACAAGTGTTTATGGCGAGAAAAGAAAACACCTATCCCTACGAAGTTGTTTGCACTTTCACTAACGAAGTTTTTTCCTCCTTTACAGAGGTGCCTCAGAAGCCCGGCCAGCCCAGCATCGTACCGAGAACGGACGACCCGGAGTCAGAGTATCTGTACGAACACGTACCCGAACACGGTATTGTGGTCTGCTGGGAGCCACCTGCCAACGCCAACAGTCGCACAGGTATGTACACAGCGCACACATAGCTTCACACACTACGGCAAGAACTACTGAGTGGTGTCAAGTAGCTTACTTTACGAGGGCTCTGTCGAATAGGTCTGAGCGGCGGAGATAACTTAAGCGAGCATTTACTCTGGCACAGTGGTGGACGGCGATTATAGTCTAGCTCAGGGGCGCAGCCAGGGGGATGCTATGGGGGCTAAAGCACCCCCCGTCGCGGCTCAGATGGGCCCATCTCAGGTCTGAAAGGGGTCTATCGTGGACTCAGAAAGGGCCCATTTAAGGCCTGATAAAGCCTGATTTGGTTGTTGTTTGTTTGTTTGTTTGGGGGTGGGGCATCAGCCAATGCTAAGGGGCCCACTTCGGTTACCCCCCCCCCCCTCCCGTCGCAAAATCCTGGCTGCGCCCCTCTCTAGCTATTGATGTTTGTTACAGCAGAATTGCATCTTTATTTGGAGAAGTACTGCCAGACGTTTGATGTTTAGGTATCGTCCTATTTAACTGACAACTTTACTAAATCTTGAATGGTATGCAATTTACATTAAAGCCCTAACACAAAACCCTTTGATCGGTCTTGGGTACATTCGTGTCTTGTCTTTTTCTGTGTATTTCCTGCGACCATGTCCATGTCGGCAGGCTACGTTCTGGAGGCGAGCTACCCGGACGGCCTCACATGGATCTCCGTTACTGAGGAGCCCGTGTTCGAGACTGTACAGGCCGTGGTCGACTTGACCCCCGGTCAGACCTACATATTCAGAGTGACCGCACAGAACCGACGCGGCAGCTCCGCACCGTCCGTCCCCTCCGACTCAGTTCAGGTTAGTGTGCAGACTTCCCGCTGGTTCTGTGAATACTTTCAGCAATATGTCAGCAATAGTCAGCAATATGTCATGTCATGCACACATTGCATACACTATAATAATGTCGTACAGTGGATATGTATGTATATGTCATCTGCTGCGTGCATATGATAAAGCACATCAGATAAAATGAAAACTATATTTCTTATTTTCGGTAATAGAGTATTAGATTCTCAAATGGAACGAAGTTGAAATACGATGCAAGAAGATATTGGTATTTGTGGCTATACCGTTCCTTGATATTTGACGTTAGGAGTACATACACTTGCGTTTCTTGATGCCTTTCCTGTAAGGTAGCGCTGTCTGTTATATTTCGCGCATCCTGCGGTCCCGCGGTTCGCACATACTAAACTCATGAGTAGGCATATTTGCTAGACTGCTGCAACCTAACTAATTCGTCAATATCGGATTACCAAGGCATGCTGTCCCGTATAACAGCCATGTCGTGCGGTACAGCCTAACTGAGCAGGCCTGTTGTCAGGCCTCTTGGCGTTTGACAGTGGACACACGAGCACCGGGAGGCGAGCAGTTAAAAGTACGGGGTCACGTGTCTTCAGTTTACATTGGTCAACTGTGTCCCCCTGTTAGCGTAGTGTGCCTAATGAGTGGTGCATGTCTATAGGTACTGCTCATAATTTGCTAACGGTATTCCCAAACGCTTCCCTGGCTGTACCATGTGATGCATAGTTCTCCAGCTGGAAAGTGATGTTTACTGTTTACCCATTGTCTCTGAAGAACTGGAGAAAATGTTGACACTGTAAAGGATCGGGATGACCTTTTGGTCTGAAGACATTTCGGTTCCTGGACACTCCTCAGTGAACTACTTCAAACTGCTTATGAAACGTTCCCTTCTACCCAAGATAATGTAGTACAGTCATGTAGGTGATAGTCATTTGGTTGACGTGCAATGAAGTTGCTCGTTTCAATTTAAACTTTGACGTCGTGTGTAAGTTATTAACTTGCCCGCTCATGAAATCCTTCGAAGTCCAACAATAAATCTGTGGCTACGTGCTTGTACTGATAATGATTGGTTCAGCCAATTTTCAGCGTTGGATACAGTTTTCTGCTGTCAGTTCAACTCTGCAGAGATGGTTTGAGACCATGCACGCATACCCAAAGTGGACATTATTGTATTTTGGTCATATTATATGTTTTTTTTCTGATATTATTTTACTTTTGAGTCGTATTGCATGCGCTTACTCTGTATAAATGGATCAGAATCTCCCTACTTTTACTTA